>PVJH01023473.1:0-34714 GCA_004026705.1 Nesogale talazaci | reverse complement strand
AGGTATAGTTATGGGCATGTATATGAGAAAATATATTACTTTATAATGAAATGGATAGATGCCAATGCACATATATTTATATTTTAAGCATTAAGATAGCAGACAGACTTTGGGCCACTATTCCAGACCACCCTCAACACAAGAACACTTTGATCTAGTAATCTGGCACCTTTTGATGCTCAGCTTTCTGACACAATCACTAAGACAAAATAGGTGCATAAACAAATGTGGTGACGAGAGTGGATGGTGTCCAACTTTCAAAAGATACAACATCTGGGGCTGAGCCCTGGTGGCGTAGTGGTTGTGCGTGGGACTGTGGCCCACTGGGACGGAGGTTCAATTCCAGCAGTGGGTCTGGGCCTCCTACTCCCACCACCGGAGAGCAGTGATGCCCCCCCCCAAAAAAAAAAAAGAGATACAACATCTAGGGTCTTATAGATTTGAAGTTAAACAAGTGGCCATCTAACAGGGAAGCAAATAAGCCCTAAGAGAAGAAACAGCAGCCAGTGTGACCATGAAGTGTCAACAGGGTTAGGTATCAAAAGCTCCAAAGCAAACCATTTTTATTGATATAAATGAGGGCCGTTGAAGACCCAAAGTCCATCTGTAAACAATTAAACATCCCCCCACAAAAGGGTTACAAGGAAGGTACAATTCAACCAGGGTACTGAAAAGCACCAATGAAACAGGCATCATTCCTCTAGTTCCAGGATGCTTCCTCCCTCCCAACTATCATGATCCAGTTTTACCTTACAAATACACCTAGACCAGAGTACACACACTGGTACAGACAAGAGCTCTATACACATGGAATTCAGGACAGATAAAACCCTCAGAAACAGTGTAAGAGTAGCAAGATCATGAAGGTGTAGTGGGATGGTGGGGATTGGTGCTGGGGGGAGAGAAAGAGGGAAAACCATCATGAGGTTAGATGTATAGCTAATGCCACCTCACAGGGGGTCGAATAACAGACATGTGGGTGAAGGAAGACAACCAATAGAGGAAGACATGAAATAACAATAATAATATATAATTAATCAAGAATTTACAAGGAGAGGTAGGGAAAAGAAGGAGCTGATATCAAAGGTTCAAGTAGAAAGAAAATGTTTTGAAAATGTTGATGGCAACATATGTACAAGTGTGCTTAATAAAACTAAATGATGGATTTGTCGTAAGAGTTCTAAGAGTCTCCCAATAAAATGATGTAAAAAAGATTTTTTGTGTCTCAGAAATCCGATGTATGGTAACTAAGAGTTGAATCAAGTCAATGGCAGTGGGGTTGGGGCTGTGGAAGCATCCCTAATCAAGTCTTCTGTAAAGATTTACAGCTTTGAAACCCCTACTGAGTGGTTTTATTCTATTATACAGGGTCAGTATGAATCAGGATCAACTCTATAGTAAGGGCTCTGCTTTTATTTCTCATACAAGTAACTTTTCATTTTTCCTTTAAATTATTAAGAAGAAAAAGTAATAAACTGCCAACAATACACTGAGTGAGAAATAAGACAGATGAGCACTTGGGGGACTTCATAAATAAGTGAAGTTAACTATATTATTCTTTCTTATCGTAGGACAAAAGCCAGGTAAGTTTTCCGTATTTGTTGGAAATCTGTAGCACTACACAAAATAATCCGGGGGCATGGATGCTATCACTAATAAATATACATCCCGGCTCATGGGGAATCTGTAGGCATCAGAATAGAACCTGTGCTCCACGTGGTCCTCACTGGCTGATATATTGGGGGGGGGGGGGGCATCACTGCCCTCTGGTGGTCGTGGGAGCTACCCAGCCTTGCTCCCGAAGAGCTGCTGCTGGATTTGAACCACCAAGCCAATGGACCGCAGTCCCGCATTCAACCACTACACTACACTACTGGGGCTCAGCCTGGCTGATGTTTTTCTGAAGTAGACTGACAGGCTTTTATTCCAAGGCACCTCTGGAGGGTTTCAAACCATCAACCCGTAGAGTTAGGAACCAAGCATGTTAACAACATATCATTGACAGGCAAAAATAACAAAGGGAAAAGAAGGGTTTAACTAGAGAATTCGATTTGTCCTGAAATGCAATTGGCAGTCCTCCACACCTCAGTTAGTCCCAGCATCCAGTGTTGACAGACATGCTACATTGATGATGATATTGTTTAATTAAGGAAGCTACACTCATGAGTGGGGAAAATTAAAGGTTTTTACAATTTAGATCATTTTTAAGAATAACAATTTAAAAAATATAAATCAAACACATGTATTCAAGAAACATTTCATTGGAAATATTTCTTGGTAGTCTATACTGTCATGCTTTACTCTGCGCACAGTGTGTACAAATGAAAGCAAGAGTCCTTCATCGGGCCTCTACTCAAATCCTCCCTCAGTCAAGAACATTTTGTTCTAATAACCTGGCATTCTGTGATGCTCATCTTCCCAATATGAGCCCTGGAGTCATAATGGATGCATACACAAATGTGGTGAAGAAAGTGGATGGTGTCCGGCTATCAAAAGATAGCATCTGGAATCTTAAAAGTTTATACGAGCAGCTATCTAGCAGGGAAGCAACAAAGCCCACATGGAAGCACACCAGCCTATATGATCACGAGGTGTTGATGAGATCATATACCAGGCATCAGAAGACCCAAAAGAAATCATCATATCAATGTAAACAGGGGGGTTCGGAATGGAAACCCAAAGCCCATCTGCAGACAACTTGACAACCCCTCACAGAAGAGTCACCAGCCAGGGCACAGAACAGCACAGACAAAACACACAACTTTCCTCTAGTTCTTTAACGCTTGCTCCCTGTGCCCCACTACAATGACCCCAGTTCTACCTCACCAATCCAGCTAGACAGGAGCACGTACACTGCTAAGTTAAGAGCTCTTTACACAATACTGATGGTGCCCAGCTAACAACAGCTATAGCATCCGGGTCTTAAAGGTTAAGAAGATAAACGAACAACCATCTAGCTGAGAAGCAACAAAGCCCACAGGGAAGAGGCACACCAGCCTGTGTGATCACGAGGTGTCAACAGGATCATGTATCAGGCATCAAAGAACAAAAAAATAATCTTATCATTGTGAATAAGGGTGGGTGCAGAGTGAAGACCTAGACATCCCCTTAAAGAAGGGTCGTGGTGAGTTGATGAGCTAGTCAGGGTGCTGTGTAGCAACAATGAAACACACAACTTTCCTCTAGCTCTTAAATGCTTCTCGCCACCCCACCCCCCACTATCATGATCTCAATTCCACCTTACAAATATGGCTAGACCAGACGGTATGCATTGGTACAGAGAGGAACTGGAAACAGAAAATGCAGGACAGATAATTCCTTCAGGACCAATGGTGAGAGTGGAGGGAGCGTGGGGTAGAAAGAAAGAACCGGTTACAAGGAACAGCATATAACTCCTCCCAGGGGGATGGACAACAGAAAATTAGATGAAGGGAGATACCACGCAGTGTAAGATAAGATAAAATAATAATTATTTATAAACTATCAACAATTCATGAAGAAAGGGGAGGCGGGGAGGGAGGGAAAAAAATGAGATGCTGATACCAAGGGCTCAAGTAGAAAGCAAATGTTGTGAGAATGATGATGGCAAGAAATGTACAAATGTGCTTAACACAAAGGGTGGATGGATGGCTTGTGGTAACAGTTGTGCAAGCCCCCCATAAGATGATCGGGGGGGAAAAAGGAGGCAGGAACCCAGGCAGGAACAATAACGGGAGCACCATGAGGATAAGGGGAAGGTGGGTGAGATAGGGGGAACCAATCACAATGATCAACATACAATCTCCCCTTCAAGAGGGGTGAACAACAGAAATGTGGGTGAAGGGAGACAGAGATCGTGTAAAATCTGAAAATAATAATAATTTATAGCTGTGCCACCAGAGAACCTTAACTTTTCCCAACTGCTCAAAAACTAGGAGAAACTAGATGTAATAAAGACATCAGGAATATTTTACACTTACTTATTCGAAGGAAGAGATAAAATCTGTCAATTACTCTAAAGAATTTTTGAAACATTAGAATATTATATAACAGAATATCTGCTTTGCTTTTTCTCATTTTGCCTCTTCTCTGTACCTTATCCTTTACTGATAAACCATCATAAAAATCCTGTCCCAGCTCTCTTTTAAGAATATATAAAGAAACTATTTATATAGAGCATACCACCTTGGTAAAAGCCACATCATGTTTGCACTATTATAAAGTCACAAATGAGCTCAACTGATGGCCACAGCACATGTCTTCATCATTCTAACAGTCTCTAAAACGCTGCATTCATAATTCAGGAAAAGTCTTCAGGTAGACAAGAGTAGTTTTATGAGTTTAAATCCTTACTCTACATTTATTATTTGTACAACTCTCTCTTTCTTGATCTGTGAATCTGTAAATGGTGTCAACTCTTTTAAGGAGGGGCCTCAGAAGTCACTGACTTAGAGTGGACTCAATGGCAGCGACTTGGGTTTGTCCCTCTCTATTAACCTGCCCCAAGGCAGGGAGGATGAGAGAGGGAGCGGAAGCGCTCGGGGAGTGTAAGACACTGTTAGCAGGCCTGGTGGCACTGTCTGGAAAGCCCCAGGCAGCTATCCACAAGGTCGGCAATTCAACGACAGCTTTCTTTTCAGAATATATAAAGAAAATATAGATACGGAGCATATTAACCGGGTAGTTATTAAGACAGTCTCTGCTCAAGACACTAATAGCTTCTCATCTCCCTCAGAATAGAAACCCAGTTCCTGGCTTCCCAAAGTCTGACTCCCACTTCTCTCTCTCCCTTAACTCTCGCTCCGTGCCCACTTCCTCAACTCCAGCAAAACTGGTATCTTCACATCAGCAATTCTATCTCTTAAGTCACGGTCCACTAGATCTTGAACCAGATCTCTAGATCTAGGGAATGATGCTTTCAGATAGAGAACCACTCTTTTAAAGTTTTGGCATCCTTTGGTCCAGCCGGATTTGTAAGGTGGAACTGGGATCATGGTAGTGGGAAGGAGGAAACATTGAAGAACGGGAGGAAAGGTGTATGTTTCCTCATTGCTACACTGCCCCCTAACTAGTTTGTCTCCTCTCTGTGACCCCTCTGTAAGGGGAAGCCCATTACATACTGATGGACTTTGGGTCCCCAACCTCTACTCCCCCTCATTTACAATGATATCGTTTTTTTTCAGTTCTTTGGTGCCTGATGTGTACAGACAGGAACTGGAAACAGGGAATCCAGGACAGATGATCCCTGGTGATACCATAGGATGGAGAGAGGGTGGAAGAGAAAGAGGGAGCCAATTATAATGATCTACATATAACCTCTTCCCTGGGATACGGACAACAGGAAAATGAGTGAAGGGAGACGTCGGACAGTGTACAATATGACAAAATAATAATAATTTATAAATTATCAAGGGCTTATGACGGAGGGGTGGGGGAAGTGGCGGGGGAAATAGGATCTGATACCAAGGGCTTAAACAGAAAGCAAATATTGTAGGAAGGATGAGGGCGGTGGATGTACAGATGTGGCTGACACACAATGGGCTTATGTATGGACTGTGATGAGGTATATGAGTCCCCAATAAGAGGATTTAAAAAAATTAAAAAATGAAGTTTTTGTATGAATGTCACTTTCTCAATGAGGATTGATCAGTCTACCCCATTGATGTAAAGTGACCAAGTAATCTGGAATTAAGATCCTCAATTCGCCAATGTTTTGCCATGGGGTTTCCAACCAGACGTGCGATAAAAGGAGCCGTGGTGGCACAGAAGTGCTGGGTTACTAAACAAAAGTCCGCACTTTAAACCCCACCTTTCTACAGCAGAAAGATGTGGCTGGCAGCCTCCATAAAGGTCAGTTCCACTCTGTCCTTCAGGGTGACTTTGAGTCAGAATTGACTTACTGGCAATGGCCTTACTTTTGGAACCCTGATGGCACAATGGTTAGTTGCCAACCAACAGGTCGCTGGTTCAAATCCACCCAGCAGCTCCACAGGAAAAAAACTTGGCAGTACACTCAAAGATTTATACCCTAGAAAATCTTATGGGGCAGTGCTATTCTGAGCCAGGAGTTGCTATGAGTGGAAAACTCAATTCCATAAGAATTTGCTATAGTGTTCATTTATGTTTATGGTAGCTTTCTCCCCACTTAAATCAAAGTTCCCTCCAGGTAGATGTTTTTGTCTGTTGTTTTCATAAATCGATGGATAAGGGCATAAAGAAACAAAATAATTTGCTTTATATAAAATAGATATCTAACTAACTGTTTCATTTCTATAGAGAAAGAACTTAAAGATAAGAAAATTAATTGACTTGCATAAGGTCAAATACCTAAATAAGGGCTAGAGTCCACACTAAACCCAGGTCTCCCTGGGGGCAGGCTTAGATTTTTTTGTCACCATAACACACCATTGAGATGCAAGAAACTACACTTGAAAATAGATAGTACAAACATGAAAACAAACAAGCATATATAGGTACGATATATATCACATCAAGTATCACTACTACAAAGTAGTTTTATTGTTCAAAGTACCAGCAAACAAACTTCTATTTCTTACCTTTTCCCCAGATTTGGATGACATGTGTGCTGCAGTTTCTTTTAATTTATTTGCCTTTTCAAGCTGAGCTTTAAGTTCATTAGCCAATTCCTTCAAAAACAAAAGGAAGCAAAGTAGGTACATACACATACATCTAAAAAAAATTCTTCATCATTGAATATATTTATATATATAAACACAAAAATGGTGGTATGAACACCATTACAGAATTAACTCACAGTTTATCTTGCCTTAGAACTTCTCAAGTTACTGTGGCTTTCCTCATTTTGAAAGGTAAGTAAGTACAAGGACAACAGAATTGTATATGTGAGCTTAAAAATTCATGGCAAACTTCAGGAATTTTTCCATAGATATGTCCAAGCCCCCTCATATTGTTGAGGAAATGTGACAGGTAAAACCATTCATAAGGGCTGAGCTCCGGTGGCGTAGTGGTTGTGTGCGGGACTTCGGCCTACTGGGAGAGAGGTTCAATTCCAGCTCCACAGGAGCAAAGGCTGGGCCCCCTACTCTCACCACGAGAGGGCAGTGATGCCCAAAAAAAACAAACAAAAAAAAAAAACAATTCTTAAATCACAACACAATTTTAAGATTAAATGAATTGGTCTGTATATACCATCTAATATAGTTTCAAGCACAAAATGCTGCTTGAAAACTTGTGTCACTAAAAGAACCATTCTTTTAGGTAGTTCTGTTCTTAGCTCCCCAAATATGAAAATCGCTAAGTGCTCTTGATACTACAGAAAACAAGAAAGAGAATTAAGAGTTTAATTCCCTCAGATATGCTCAATAAATTACATGTGTGAGAATAAATAGCAAAGTAAAACAAGAAGTAATTCCCTCAGATCTTCAATTCCTCAAATCTAACAAGAGAAATAAAATTATTTACATGTGGATAAACAGTACTGTTTCGAGACCTTCTTAAAGGAATCAAAAGGCAGAAATCATGTTGCTTCCAAAGCTCCTCGTAGGATATTAAATAATACCCACTAGTCTCCAAAAGATCAACATTTAAGAATCTCACCATATTTCCCATCATCTCTGCCTTGATAATCTTGGCTCCCAACTTGTTCTTCTCATCAACACTTAGGATGCGGACGGTCTCACTCTCTGGACTGCTTCTGTTCAAACAGAATAAATTTAGAGTACATGAATACAAGTACAATGTGCACAATAGGGTCAAAGCTCAAATATTGTATTAATTAACCTTAGTTTATCAGTAAATCATCATTTGAAAATTAAATTCTATGTTCGTCATAAATCACTAGTATAAGCTTGTCACAATGTCATTGGGTGACCTATGCTCCTATGCTAAAAAATCATTTGACCAAAGCCCACTAAGATGCAATGAGTCAATAAATAAGCTGGGTGACGATTTTTTGTTACGCACTAAGAAGACTTGGTGGCAAAGTGAGGTAAGTGTTGGACGACTGACTACTAAAAAGGTCATTCTTAAAAGGAAACCAAAAAAAGTTTTTTTAACCTTAAATTAGGCCAGACATCTGAAGAAATTCTTCTCGATAATAACTGAAAATGTGGAAAACTGGAGTCAGGATATGACATTCTGAACTGCATTCAAAGGACCGAAGCAAAGCTCTTGCTGCAAAGTCCATCCCCAGTGTTGTCAGACGAGGCCCCCTAGGTTTGCCTGGCTTTTTTCAGTGATGATCCTGAATTTTGTGTTTTACAATTAAGTATCCAAATCTTCACTAATTTTTGTTAGGAAATTTTATCTAGAAAGTAGAGATAAGGCTCTTGAGTCAGCATATTCTCATATCAAGATACAGAAGTTTCAATTTTTGCCTATTAGAAATATGTTCCATATAAACATTTTCTGGAAAGCTTAAATGCAATCTTAGCATCTGTGAAATTCCTCATTTTCCTTTTCCTAAGTAATTCCCTCAGATCTTCAATTCCTCAAATCTAACAAGAGAAATAAAATTATTTACATGTGGATAAACAGTACTGTTTCGAGACCTTCTTAAAGGAATCAAAAGGCAGAAATCATGTTGCTTCCAAAGCTCCTAGGTTTGCCTGGCCTTTTTCAGTGATGATCCTGAATTTTGTGTTTTACAATTAAGTATCCAAATCTTCACTAATTTTTGTTAGGATTTGCATTGTATGCAATTTGCATTGCATTGTATGCATAGTTTACATTGTATGCAATTTGATTTCCTGCTCTTTTACATATCTCATAAGTATTTTTGAAGTCATTAAAATTTCTATTATTCCTAAAAGGCCATAATGGTGGTTTATTATTCTGTTCAAGTGTAATGTGACTTGCCTAAATTATTTCCCATGTCAATATTTAGCTCATTTTTTATCTACTGTTATATAATAAAACTGCATTCAATATCGTTAGTCAAATATTTTAGTATAAATTTTTTATCTTTTCCTTTAAATTTTGACAGGAGGTAATATTGAATCAAAGAATATGGACATTTTTATGGCTCAGAGTGGTTATAAAATTATTTTGCTTAAAGATCATACCAATCTGTAATTTAACCCACAGGTATGAGGGATGAATTAATTTACTGTGCATTTTACTATTATAAACAAATTTAGCTTATGTACTAATAAAATTGACATTTCAATGATAAAACTGGATTTTTAGGAGGATGAAAGTTTTCTAATTTTCTTAAACTTCTGTCATCTGTATCTCATCTTTGATTCTGGCCTTCTATTAAAGTTCTATTTTACTTGACTGAACTTTCTTGTGTAATAACTGCTGTATTTCTTCTATATACGAGGAGGTACAAAAAAAATAGAAATGCTCCACTGGGCACAGCTTTCATATGCATTTTTCCTACTAAACAAGCATCAAGCAACTCCTCTGAGTTAGTGTACCCAGTGGCATCACCTGGGAAGGTTCTCTCGTCAATTAGTGAGTTTTTTCATAAAAGCAATTTTGCTCCAAACTCGTTTTTTGTGATGGCTGATTGAAGACAATAGGATGTGGCTGTGAAATTTTGTCTTCTGCTTGGGAAAAATGCCACTCTTGTGATGTTGAACACAGATTAGGACAGTGCTACGGGAAAAATTCAACTGTACGAGATGTTTTCTCATTTCAAAATAGATGAAATGTTGATTGATGACAAACCTCATTCTGCCATCTTCCCAAACTGATGAAAATGTCAACAAATCTGTGCACTTGTGCTCAAAGACTGACAGATCACTCAAGAGACAGGGAATGTTAGTCTGCTTTGACTAGAGAAATAAATTCACATACGCTCACGTGTAAAAGAAAGAACATTGGGCTGAGCCCTAGTGGCGTAGTGGTTGAGTACGGGACTGCGGCCCACTGGGTTGGTTCAAATCCAGCTGCAGCTCTCCAGGAGCAAGGCTGAGCCCCCTACTTCCACCAGAAGGCAGTGGTAGTGATGCCCCAAAAAAGAAAGAACATAATAGAGTAGCTGTATATTGAGAAAACATGCCAACCTAGTCCAGTGTGCTATTTATCTCCATATCACCTCCAAATTAGGTCATCAAGCTATGAACTGATTGAAAGGCTAACTCCACCTCCACACTCCTAAAGGTCTCAAGTTGAAGCCAGATTATATAACTACCACAGGGAAGTTATCTGGACTTTCTTAGAGCTTGGTTCGGTGAATACTTTGTGGGGGGAGGGAGCTGGCGGTCATGGGAGCTACCCAGCCCCACTCCTGGAGAGCCGCTGCTGGATTTCAACCACCAAGCCCGTGGGCCACAGTCCCACACTCAACCACTATGCCACCGGGGCTCAGCCCAGTTCAGTGAATATTAATGTAAAATTTGTGAATAAGCAGGGTTGCTGCAAAATTTGTGGCTCAGGTTCTGACTGACCAGGAAAACTGTGGAAACTTGCCATGCTTTGAAAGCCCCAAAGCAACCCAGACTTTTTGTCCAAGGTCATTACTGGTGATGAGACAGTGACCCTGAAAGCAAACATCAATCAAGGCAAAAAAGCTCATCAAGTGGAAACTCCAAGATCAAGACAATGCTAATTTGGTTTTTTGATGTGAGGGGAATACTGCATTTGCAGGTCATTCTACCGGGTCAGACTGTTAATCAAGCTTTCTAACAAGAGGGTCTGAAAAGATTGCCTAGCAGAACATGACCGAAAAAAGGCCTGATTTTTGGATGCATGGATTTTTATATGTAAAAGCCCCCGATAAAATGATTAAATAAGCAGCTCTCCAGGAGCAAGGCTGGGTCTCCTATTCCCACCAGAGGGCAGTCCAAAAAAAAAAAAAAAGATCAAGTAAAATAAATACACACATGAAAAAAAAAGGCTTGAAAAGTGCTAAGACAGGGACTGGTTTTGCCAACACAACAATGCACCTGCTTAGTGCACCATCTCAATGCACCAGTTTTTGGCATGCCTCTTACCCCATGCACCTTACTCACCTGACCTTACTCTGTGTGACTTCTTTTGTTTCCGCCAAAGAAGGGGAACACGAAAGGACCATGATTTGATGGCATAGAAGCAGTGAAGAAAAAAACCAGGGAGGTGCTGTCAGCCATCCAAACAGATGAGTTTGAAAAATGTTTCCAAGAATGGAATCACATATTTGACAAATATATTGAGTATAATGGAGAGTACATTGAAGGTGATGAGGTTTTTGGTAAAAAAAAATTAATACAAAGTTTTGAAAAAAAAATCCCAATTTTGGGGGGTACCCCCTCATATTTATGTATTTTGTCTTTGAGGTTTTAAAACTTTAAACTTATGATCAAATAGTTTGTGTGGTCACACATTTTAAGTTTTTTTCCATGTCTTTCAAGTTCTGTCCAGTAATTCCTAGTACTTTATGTTCTTAGGATTTTGATAGGAGACTAACAGCTAAAGCCAAAACTAGAGAGCATAATAATGTTAAATTTCAAAAGCAAATGGAGTGGGATAAAATGAAACAGCAATCTTTAATCCATTGATTACGGGAAAGAGAGCGATAAACTTTGTTAAGGTAATTTGGGCAGAGTATGAAAAATAATGAATGATTAGAGGCATAACCTGTTACTGTCCAGTTGATTCCAATTCAACAAACCCCATGCTGAGTGCACTGGAAAGTAGGTTAAAATTTAACAGCAGATGCAGGCAGGTTAAAATTTAACACCTTGTCATTTGCTCTCCCTTTGGACCCATTCTAAATCTGTTGTAGTATGAACATTTTGTTTTCCATTTGGCTCAGATTTTTGTCTGATTTACTGTTATTTTGTGGTTGTTTTATGGTATGTCCTTTTATACATGAAATCCAGGATAGTTAAAGCTATAAAGACAGTAACTGAGTAATGGTTTCATGGGAGTCTGACAGAGGAGGCTGGGGGGAAATGGGAGCTAATAACTATGCGTACAAGAAAAACAAAATTTTCTAAAATTATGGTGATGACTATACAACTCTTTGAAATAACGGAACTATTGAATTGTCTGATATGTGAACAATAACATTGGTTGTTGTTGTTTTAAGCCCACTTTGGTTTTTTTTGTTTTTTGGGTTTTTTGGGGGGGGGCAACACTGCCCTCTGGTGGGAGCTGGAGGCCCCAGTCTTGCTTCTGGAGACCTGCTGCTGGATTTGAACCGCCAAGCCAGTGGGCCACAGTCCTGCACTCAACCACTACACCACCGGTCTTCTGCCCTAAGCTCACTTTACAGTGAAAAGTCAGACAATAGATTTCATATCAAGTTTAACTTCCTATTTTCATTTCAAATTTACCTATAATGCAGGAAAGGACTGATCACAAGAATAAATATTCTACCATCAAATGAATGGTAAATCATGCCAAATAAAGCTGAAGTAAAAAAGCAGACCACAGATAGAACTAACGCCATCTCGGTACTAATTCAAATAATGCATTGCATTAGCTTTTCATAAATTTTTTATTATCCTATTACATGTAAAACTTTAAAGTTTTGGAAGGATAGCATGTCAAAAGCTGGGTTTTTTCCCTCAGTTCTAACTGGGAAACAAGCGCTTTAAAAGTATTTAAATAGGCTGAGCCCCGGTGGTGTGGTGGTTGTGCGCGGGACTGCGGCCCACTGGGATGGAGGTTTGATTCCAGCTCCACGGAGCAAAGGCTGGGCCTCCTACTCCCACCACCTGAGGGCAGTGATGCCCCAGGAAAAAACAAACAAAAAAAAGTATTTAAATAAAGGACTGTATTTAAATAATAAGAAAACAAAAGAAAAGTGAGTGTGTATCTACTTCTAAGAAGACGATATGAAAAGTGGGGGAAAGGGGGTCTTTTACTCAATCAAGGTCAATTCAAGGTGCTCCTTTAATTTGAAAATCATGTAACACTAATAAAATGGACATTAGAAGACATAAAGTGTATGATGAAGAAACCTAAAAATCAAGTGCCAATCTCTAGGGGCAGGTTACGGACGCAGGAAATGGCAATGTATGACAACACAGATTTGTCAAACAAAATACATGAAAACCCATTGCCATCAAGCTGACTCCACCTTGCTGGAAGCCCAGGTGTCCAGCAGGGCAGACCTGCTCCGTGGGGCTGAGAAGGCTGGGGCGCTTAGAGTGGATCATCGAGCCTTTACTCCAGTGCTGCAGGGTGAGTTCAAACCACCAACTTTTAGGTTAGTAGCGTGAAAACCTGTTAAATTTTCATTTCAAGCAAGCAACACATAACCTTTTAGTGCCCCGAAGGCATAATGCTTACATGCAGGGCTGAGAACGACAAAGTCAGCCACTCAAACTCATCAGCCATTCTGTGGGAGAAAGACGTGGCCTCAGAAATCCACAGGGAACTGAGGAGAATTATATGTCTGATGAGACAGAAGTGACTTGATGGCCGTGAGGGCCCATATACTGCAATGGGCAGTTCATTTGTTTATCCTGGCAGTCCTAGTTACATAGCATTGTATAAATCTACTCAGTTTCCTGATTTCATCTAGTTCTAAAATTCCCCAGAACCCTAGCACTTCACAAAGAACATGACATACTCTCAGGATAACGTTCAGACAACCTCAGTTTCTAAAAGTCCTTCATGAAAGCATCCTTCTTCTGTCCAGACCATGCCCTGGCTGCTAACTTGGTACTGTTCCACCTACTCTTGAGTTCTTTCCCCCAGGCATGTGCACGGGTCCTAGGGTCTCCCAACCTCTCCAGCCAGTCAAGGAATTCACAGAAAGAATCAGATTATCTGTGATTCCAAATTAACAGAGATGGGCTGAGGCCCGGTGGTGTAAGTGGTTGAGTGCGGAACTGCGGCCCGCGGGCTTGGCAGTTCAAATCCAGCGGCGGCTCTCAGGAGCGGCACTGGGGTAGGGCCCACAACCACCAGAGGCAGTGATGTCCCACAAAAACAAAACAAAAACAAAAACAAATTAACAGAGATAACAAAGAATAATAACTTCAGCCCAAGAAACTAAAAAGTTTTTAGTAGGTATGCATTACAAAAGTTCACTTTGCACCACTCAAATTTTGCGAAAGACCTACTTGAAGACTTGTTTTCACTAACCAAAATTAATCTGAAGTTGCACTTGCACAAAAGTGAAATTGGCCTTGAATATTTGTTCTGTGGCAAGTCGTTAAAGAGGGAGCAGCAGCACTAACAGCTTCGCCCAAAACTCCACTCAACATCTCAGCACAGCAGGGAACTCTGTGAACACTCTAGGTTAGTGTGATTTTAGCTTTCACATTTTATATGGTAAGTTATTGCTTATGTCTCAGAACTCTAAAAAAATGCTCCCATATAAGTTAATGATAACTGCTTCTTTGCCTTACGCAATTTCAGCTAATAAAAGGTTTTAAAGGAGTGCTCTCTTTTCAGAGCAAATGACATGTCTCCATTAGAAACATATAATGAAGATAAAAATATACAATGATGACCAAAAAAAACAGATGAGATAGTAACATGGTAGAATGCTTTTCATACTTTAACTAGAGTCACGGATTTCAAATGTTGTTCTAATACTAAGTCAACCCTAATGATATTAGGGACCCAACAGCAGGTGCCTAGAGTGAAGGGTGGATCACTGTGTATGCATACAATCTTGGACATTCTCCAATCCCTGATATGCTTACCCAGGAAATACAACTGGCTTCCTGAGAGCAACGCCCTGACCTGAATCAGAGCCTACTTAGCTAGGGTTCATCACTGAGTCAAGATTTTACAATCCATGGCTTACACTGGAATCATTAACAAAAGTAATTTATCAGATCCATCAACTCTAACCATATTATTTTTGAAAAGCTCTTCTTTAATGCTTCATTCCTTTCTTTTCAGCATATTACTAATACACTCAAGTCTAAATTAGTCATTTAGCCTCTTAACACTTGTTATGGATCTTGGTCACTCTAACAGGGCCATCCCTGTAGATACAATCCATATTCCTCATTGTGGTTCAACTTGTCTTTCCTCTTTTTCTGACCTAGTTCTATGTAAAGAGGGAAAGAAGAAAAAAAACCCACCTCATTGCTCTCAAGTCAATGCTGCCTCAAAGCAGTCCTACAGAAGAGGGCAGAACTGTCTCTGTGAGGTTCCAAGATGGTAACTTTTTTTTTTTTAGTTTTTTTGGCATCACTGCCCTCTGGTGGTGGGAGTAGGAGGCCCAGCCTTTGTTCCTGGGAGCTGGAATTGAACCTTCATCCCAGTGGGCCGCAGTCCCACGCACAACCACTACACCACCGGGGCTCAGCCCAATATTAACTCTTTTTTGGAGATGTTAATTCATCTTTGGGAGCAGCTGGTGATTTCAAACTGCTGACCTTGTAATTAATAGTCTAATGTGTAACCACTATGCCACCAGGGTTCCTTATGTTGAGTGCAACAGGTGCAATAATAATATAGCCAGCAATGTTTTTTTCCTAATCGTTGTATCTAAAAGCACAATCCTATCTATACTTCACTTTTTAAATTCTCACATTATCTTTATGTCCTAGGGGCAATCTCTAAAGTAGGTTCTTTCAGGCCTGAGCCCCGGTGGCGTAAGTGGTTGAGTGTGGGGCTGCGGCCCGCGGGCTTGGCAGTATGAATCCAGCGGCGGCTCTCAGGAGCAGTGCTGGGTAGCGCCCACAACCACCAGAGGGCAGTGATGCCCCCCCCCCAAAAAAAGTAGGTTCTTTCTCTGCAAAACCCACTACTACAAGTCACACCTCCCTCAGTAGGATCTGTGTCACTTCACACCTAGACAAGGGCACCTTATTTCCCTTTCAACTCCTAGGTGTCCGATAGGCATGTAATATTTACAATAATAATTAAACTTAAGATGCTGTCCTTGCAAAGTACTACCACATCAGTCACAAGATCTTCCACAGGACTTCCCACAAACATTCCTCTAAAAGGATTAATTCATTAGGTCTTTAAATGTAAAAGGGTAACAAATGTATAACTATTCTTCTTCCAGTTCTTTCCATAAAATAGAACTGGGAAAAATAATGAAATCAAGAAAACAAAACCTCTGTATTAGTAAGTCTATTCTATCAATTTTAAGAAACAGAAGAACATAGCACCTATCTAACTAGTAGCTATAATTCTAAAAATATAGTTCAGCTCCTTGAGTCTCTCAGACTTTAATATTCATTTATCAGGTTAGAAAAAGTAAAACAAAATACCCATGCAAAGAAGACTTTGTGTCCTGCAGATATACTTCTTTGGATGGGCCATCTCTCAAACTCTCATGCTGTGACTTCTCCTTCCCATCTCCGGGGATGTGGCTGGCGTCCACAGTGCTACTGGGTTCTGATGGCTTTTCACTCGAATGCTTCCTGTGTCCTTTTCTCCAGTCAGATCGGCTCCAGGATGATAAGCATTCGTCATTCTTCTCTGTGGGTTTTCGAAAACCTTGAGCTACCGATGCTGTAGATGAACTAGATGGTGATCCAGCATTTCTGTCCTTACTATGAAATGACAGTTCTTCTTCATCAGAGGGTCTTAAGAATTTAGGTCGCAAATTTCCACCAGAAGAAAACTGCCGATTTTGCCTTGGATTAGATTCTCGTCCACATATTTCTACAGTCCTGGCTCTATTATCTTTTCCATCAGCAATACCCTTACCTCTACTACAGTCTGTAAGATCTGTTATGCTGTCACTGTCCCTTGACCTTTTATTATAGTTTACTAGGTCTGATTTTCTACTTTCTTGACTGGTTGGTGCTTTATCGGAATGTGTTGGTTTCCTCCACCGTTCTTGCCTAGAGTCTTCTTTCTTGGAGGCAGCTTTTTCAGCTTCTTCTAATTTCGACTGAAATATTTCCATGGACTATACAGGAGAAAAATTACATATCTAAAATTAAAAATGGCTCTCGTGACTATCATATACTATCAGGCCATAACCCACAGCCATCTGAAACAATGAAAGAAAAGACCACCAAAGACCTGGGGGAAAGGGGGGAGGAAGGGGCGGGGTGTAAGACCCACGCAAAATTGATCTGTGAAAAATGAGCAATTAACATATGTATCAAGGACACCTCCTGCCAAAAGAAAGCAGAACCATGTACACTAAATGCCTGGCATTAACACAGATTAAATTAATGGGTTCGCTAATTAGCCTGTGAATGATCTATTCTTTAGAAAAACAGACATGGAAGTCGTAAGAAAAAAGACACATGGACAACCAATTCTAGAGATGCAACTTCGAAAAGAGAAGAGCAATGCTAGAAGAAAAGCAGTAATAAAATAAATCGTGCCATTTACATTTTTCCCACTTGAGTTTCCTGATAAGGATCATCCAGTAGCTCTGGAACCCTGGGGAGTGGGGAAGTGGCATGTATGAGGGTGTGAGAAACAGGGGAAGCAGAGCATCACATACATGAACATTCCTTATTATTCCTGAATCTCAAGATAAAAAAATTAATTCTTCACAAAAAGAACTGGATGAGGAGAAAGTAATAAAGTAGTAAGTACAAATGCATGTACACAGAGAGTGTATAATGACACATTATACCATATATATTCGAGTATAAGCTGATCCGAATATCAGTCGAGGGAAATTTTACCAGAAAAACTGCATTAAAAATGTTTTGAAAAACTCGGCTTATACACGACTATATGCAGTATCTAAAGAAAAGATCTTATTAGTTTTCCATCTACAATATTAGAAAGTAATGGAACAATCAAAAATTGGGAAAATTTCTGAGATGTGGACAAAAGAAAGTCATTTTCAAAAATGTAAGAAATCAAAGCATATAACCTAACAATTCTGGGAAGGGAGGTGGTGAAATACTCAAGATGACAATACACATAAAAACTGAATCAAGGTAAAGAGCTCTGGAAAAAATACAAGTGACAAATGTAATAGTTAAGCCTGAATAACTGTTGCTGTAATTATAAGTTTTAATACAATCATCAAGTAAAAGATGGGAAGTATTTCATTTATAATAAACAAATAAACTTCTAAAATATTTCAATAAAATCTGAGAAGTAAGAAAGGAAATCATATTAGTATTCTTATCTTGTAATACCCAAAAACACCGCTATCAAGTCAATTCCAATTCAGCGACTTCCAAGGCCAGAAGTCTTTACAGGATCAGTTCCTTCTCCCAAGGAACAGCTGGCAGATTTATCCACAATCTTTTGGTTAGTAGTCTAATACTCAATTTTCACTATTTCACATCGAGTGAAAAATTTACAGGTATTTACAGGTATGTCTTAAATTTCACAACAATATGAGAGATTTCAAGACGACCTTAATAATGGAGGCAGGGGATTACATATTGAAAAGAGGAATAATTAATCAGGAAGTTAAAACACTCAAGAATGTTTATTTACCAAAATACTTTGTTCCGGCTTCGTTTTAGTATACCTTAAAACTATGAGGGAAAGTAGGGGAATGGAGGAACAAGATGAAATACAGAGGTTACTTGATAACTCCATTCAGAAACACACACCTGTGTTTCCTTTGTGATAAAAGGATTAGCAACTGTAATGATATATGCTTAAAGAAGATATTTCAGATCAAAGAAAATAAATGAGACCATCTCAATCAAGAAATACAGGTATGCAACTGAGTCCAGCAGATGCTATTGAAAGCCCACTGTTTCTACTGGACCCCAAGGAGACTAATACTAGCACCTAAAGGAGACTAATATTAATACCCTAATGAGACTAATACTAATACGGAGACTGGACACTAAGGAGACTAACACAAATTGTCTGCAACCATCCACTGATCACAGAGCAGATTTACACAGGTTTTATTGGAATAAACTCATGCATATATAAACACAAACCCTAAAAACAATACCTTTTTTAACTTACCCTCAAAAAACTGATCAATATACCATACATATTAGAGTATAAGATGACCCAAGTATCAGCTGAGGCACCTAATCGTACCATAAAAACTGCATTAAATCAAAGAACAAGAATCACATCATTACGAATGAGGGGGAGAGCAGGGTGGGGACCTATGGCCCACAGGGGGGTAATTGGTCACCCCTTTACAGGGGAGTCATGGGGAGGAGACAGACCAGTCAAGGGGCAGCCGGGCAATGATGATGTATACATGTTTCCTCTAGTTCCTGAAGTCTTCCTCCCCACCAACCATCATGGTCCCAATTCTACCTTACAAATCCAGATGGACTGGAGAAGGTACACTGGTGGAAAGGGGAGCTGGAGATATGGGGAGACCAGGATGGATAAGCCCCTTCGGGCCAGTGGTTAGATTGAGGCTGCTGTAAGGGTAGAGAGATGGTGGGGTGGAGAGATGGAACCAACTGCAAGGATATACACATAGTTTCCTACTTGAAGGACGGGCATCAAAGGAGTGGGTTGAGGGAGAGGTCGGGCAGTGTGAGATATGACAGAACAATAATAATTTATAAAGTATTGAGGATTGGTGGGAAAGAGAGAGCAGAGGAAGAGGGGAAGGGATAGAAAAGTCGATACTAGGGGTTCGAGGGAAAAGGCGGATGCTTGGAGAACGATAATAGCAGCAGACATGTGAAGGTGTCTGGCACAGTATGTTTATTTATGTATTGTGAAAAGTGATGTACGAGCCCTCAATAAAATGATTTAATAAAAAAAACTGCATTAAAAATGTGCTGTAAAACCCAGCTTATACATGAGTACATACATACAGTATACAGAAACAAAAAGATTATCCACACACAGTGAGTACAAGAACTAAAACTAAATTCACATGTATAGCATTGGTTTCACCATGTTAAGACTATATACAGACATGTCTGAAAGGGGGGAAGAAAACTTTGAAATTTACCTAAATTTTTTCCTCAGTTGTATTTACGTATGCCTAAGTATCTTTTTTTAATTTACCAAAATTTTAACATCTCCATTGCACATAATTATCTCCATATACTATGGTGACATTACATTTTTCAATATGATAAAATGTTTTTACAGAAATTTTACTTATGTCTTTAAAGTCTTAATACTTAAGTTTCATCACATTTTTAAAGCTCATTATATAATAATAAAAAGCTGAAATGACTTCAGCAGTATTGAAAATTTTGTGCCAATTCAAATCAAATGTTTTATGGTGCAAAATACAGATGATGTCATTTACTTTCCCTTTAACTTTAATACATGTCCATAAATACAGATACTCACACCATATCTTTCAGCCACAATGTCTTCAAAATTTCTATTTTGTTTCTTGGCTTGTTCCTTCATTCTTTGGTAAGATTTCCTTAGCCAGCTTAGCCCACCATCTTCTACTACTGAAACTAAATTCCAGTATTAAATGTCAGTTATATTTTTCATTCTGCTAATAAATAATTAATACTTATTTACTTCAAAAATGACTGCAAAACTAAGAAATGTTTTATTCAAAGAAATGAAATTCAGTGTACTGAAAACTTACTTGGGCAAATATACATATCAGGTAGTTTTGCCACTACAAGGACAGAGAAGACAAGTGAATTTGTTGAAAAATCCAACCCAGGGGAATGAAGTAAAAACAACTAAAATAAGGACATTATATCAAAATTGTTTTGGGAAGATTTAAAGGCTTATAGAAAAATTAAAATGGGTTCTTTCAATTGTAAATCAGGGGAAAATTCCACAAACCAGGTTCAAAATCAAGTCGAATTTTGAACCAGATCAAAAACAAGATAAATGTGTTGACATTTATTATCAAGGAAACCTAATAGTATAAATTTCATAAATATTTACATAATGTTATTTTACTGATGTTTTACTTCAATAGTCTTACTAATCTTACCAAGATGCCAATAATAATCTTTACTTATGTAATTATATCAATATTTATATATTAATATGCAAAATAACCACATGTAATATTTTTAAAGTAAACAAAAAGTTAACAATTTGCAGCACTATTGATCATGAAATCCAATTCAGCAAATATTTTGTGTTTATCTATTCATGTGAACATGAAAATTCATTAAACAAAGCATGAATGGTCCCAGGGGTCTATGCTGACATTAAGAAATAAACATATAATTATAGAAAGTCAATTGATCTGCAACACTTAACATATATCTATATCTCAAATCTGCTGTTAAATCAGAAATTAAGAGAATAAAAAATGTAAGCTCACTGTAAAGAAATGGGAAATTACTATAAGTAAATGCAGCCAACTGTATCTGGACTACATTCCTCATTTCTTTCAGAAAACAAGGTAATAAAAAACAACAATAGGCTAAATACCATTAGATAGATTTTAGTTTTGCAACTATTAAACAACTAATTTTAAAATTTTAAACAAGTCATAGCATTCTTTGTACCATTTCTCCTTTCTGTAAAATAGGCACTTACACTACCTTTGAGACTCCTTCCAACACAAAGACTCAGGAGATCAAAAAATAAAAAATCATTAGGAAGAACAAACACAAGCAGAGTTCACAAACAAGAATTTCTAGTATCTACATGGCATTAAAGATTCTCTCTCTCTCTCTCTCTCTCTCTCTCCCCTCTCTTCTAAAATTCCAGAATAACTAACCCTGGACTAGCAGTCAGACTTGGATTCTAATACTACTCACATCCTTATAGGCAAATTACCTGGCTATTTCAAGCTTTAATATTTCTGAGATAAAAATTAGAACAATAATATCTACTCTACTACCCTAACTTGTCATGATAGTAAACTGATAGAAAAAAAATGCCATGTAAGCTCTAAAAGTCTACAAATATCCCCCATTACGAAGGGCTCCAATAAAGGTTTACGGTCTTTGCTTTCTAATATCTCTTTAAAAAAAAAAAAAAAGGATTGAGTCCATTATTGAAAATATGGCACTGCAACAACTATAACATTTTCCTGGGAGGTGCAGCTGGCTCAGTGCTCAACAACCAACCTAAAGGCTGAAGTCTGAACCCACCCAGAGGCACCTAAGAACATGTCTGGCATTGTGCTTACAAAAAGTCACAATTTTTAAAATCCTAAAGTACTTCTAATCTGCCAACAGGGTCACCATGAGTCAGAATCAACTTGAAAGCAACTAACGAAAACAACTATTTAAATAAGTAATGAGCAAAATCTTGCCAAAACATTTCATTTGTAATAACAAGTATTTGACACCATGACTGTTGTGAAATAGGTACTGAGGCACAGTGGCTACAGCACTCTCCTGCAACGTGGCAGTCGGCTTCCGTACAAATGTACAGCCTTCAAAGTCCTAGAGAGCAGTTCTACTTGGTCAGGTCACTCACTACCAATTCAATGGCAGTGGGCTTTATTTGGTGCTGAAAGTATTGTCTCATTTAAATCTAGATGTAACTTCATGAGATACACAATCTAGTAACTATAGCCTGCTTTTTTTTTTTTTTTTAATTTGCAACCACAGTATTTCAACAAGACTCTCATCTGACGATCTGGTAAGACTGGTCCATTTTGTGGCCTTGTGCCTTGGTTCTATGAAAGGAGAAGAGGGAAAAACAGGTGGAGGAAACTTTCCCCTGGGTTCTGAGAGGTTGTTATCATTGCCCTGATTCCAGCTGCCCAGTGAAGCTTGTTACTTTTGCCCAGAGAAGAAGCCAATCTCTCCTAGCAATAAATGTCGGTTATTATGTAACAGATGGAGCCACTTCTGAGAGGACTGGTCAGTTAATACACAAGGAGGATGCACACAATCAACTCAGTCAGCTCGAGTCACTTGCCCATATGAGCAGCCATCCCACAGAAGCACGGCATCTCAAAAGGCCTCAAAAGGCTGCCAGCATTTTATCAAAGCCTTGGCATATGCAAACTAAACTTTTAGTAATAATATGCAGATTCTTGTAATGTGAAACCATACAAATGTCACACCAGATAACCAATAAATGCAATTATTGTTTTGCAAGCATACAGATACAAATGAAAACTTAACCAAGTTATAGCATCATGCAGAAATATTTAAACCACTAGAACAGCTGCTAATATGACATTTGTTTAAAAATCCAATTTCCATCAATTGATTCTGACTCCTGGCAAACTTGTACAACAGAGTAGAACTGCTTCATTGGATTTGGGAGACTACGTCTTTCTTTATGGGAGCACACAGGCTCATCTTTCTCCCACAAAGCAACTGGTCGGTTTGAACCACGAACCTTGAGGTTAGTAACCAAACCCTTAACCCACTGTTCATTTTGAAATCTAATACAGTCTGCCAATTTACCAACAAACTCATACTTTCAGTTATAAGAAGTTTGAAGAAATGTCTGTGTGGCTACCACCAAATTATAGACATACCTTTAGTAATGGATGACACATTATTGTCTTCTGGTGGGAGACCTGTCCCCCCGTCTTTCCAGTATGGATTCAATTCTCTTTCCAGCAATGTGGACTATAACAGAACATTTCCAAAGATTATAATTTTAAAATAACCCATAATAAAAAAGTATAAAATAACAAAAATCCCATGAACCACTTAATAATTTTGACCCTAGTTAAATCGTGTAAAGCACTCTTAAGACTCATAACCCTCTATATCTTGAAGGAAACAATGCCTAAATTCAATCACTCAAACTCTTTTGTTGAATGCCTAGCATGTTTCAGCATTGTGCTAGATGTAGGCCATGTAACAGTCAATCTACTTGACTTGTCATTCTAGTTAATGATCTAAGGGAGGGACACAGACAATACACAAAGAATAAGCCATTTGAAGATGGCCAGCAGGGTACCAGAGCTGCACCCACTGACACTGAAGGGCTGTAAACAAGTGTTCTGGGCCTTCGCTGACAGCACAATGCAGAACTAAAGACAAGAGGATGCAAGCACAGCCTTGAGCACTAGCTTTCAAGTGTTCTATAGACAATGATTCACACTGAGAAAGAAAACGGCACCAAAACAAAGTTTTAGGGCACGAAATTTATCTTTGTTGCATATAGTACATGCTCTACTTTTTAGATGATTAAAATAAATTAATTTCATGACTAACACTTTGAAAGCAACTAGCCTAGGAGATCAAAGAAATGATATCCTTAACAAGAAAGGATCCTTTGCAAGAAAGCAAAAAGAATCAAGATGCGTCATAGCATACAGCTGGAGTTAAAGATTATCATTCTAGACTTCTTTTAGTTACATTCATTTTATCCTCATGGCTATTCTAATAACTAACATTTGTCAAGGGAGGGCTAATTTTTTTTCTCAATATGAAATTGCATATTTATTATTTCATAAGACTACACTAATATCTATATTGACTAATATCTATATCTATATTGACATGCACAGGCTTGAAAACTGACTTAGCTCACTCACTCATCTAAATGATTTACATCTACAAACATAATCTGAATTCTAGATGAAGCAAAAGCACAAATTACTAAAGGTCATCAAATCTTAGAAATAAATCTAAGGATTTAAAGGGCATTGTACTAAATTGGAATTAATGGAGAATGAATAATTCCTCTACAATTTCAAATATACACAGTACAGCATTCTATACCAGACACTAAAGAGGACTTGGAAGCTGGTTGACATTGGTTGTCAGTGTAGCAAAATAGGAACAGATACAAATTTGCAAACTTTCTGCATTAGGAGAGGTAAGGGTGTTCTTTAAAGGCAAGGAGGGCAAGAATTCATCACACATACTTCGGACATAACATCAGGAGAAGGCCATCGTGTGTGTGTGGTTCCCTGTGAGGGCTCCCTGTGAGAGGCAGTGGCCGCCTCAATGGGTTCAGGGATGGGAACAATAGTGCGGATGGCGCAGGACGATACAGCGTCTGGATTTTGGTTTGCTGTGCACAGGGTCACCATGGGTTGGAGCCGACTCAGTAACACCGAATAGCAACAGTTTTTCTTTCAATAGTCACTCAATGGCCCTCGAGTCAAATGCATGTGTAAGTCTCAGGATACCTTAAACTGACTTCCTCAAACAGTGCTGCTTCTCAACCTGTGGGCCGCCACCCCTTCGGGGGTCAAACGACCCTTTCACAGGAATCGCCTGATTCCTAACAGTAGCTAAGCTACAGTAAAATAATTTGCGAAAATAATTTGATTGTTGGGGGTCACCACAACATGAGCAACTGTATTAAAGGGTCGCGGCGTTAAGAAGATTAAGAACCACTGTCCAACAGGAAACTCATCTTAAAGAAGCTAATGTCATATTTCATAGCCTTTCCCATGAATCTTATTAAGCAGCACAAAAGAGAAGCTATTTCTCAAATAAAGGTGGATTTATGTGAATGTTCTTAGTAGAGGAAACTAGAAAGTTAACACATATGAAACATGTACCTGCTCGGCTGCTTGGGAATTTTCCTGCTCAATTTTTCTTATGGCTTCTTTTTCAGCTTTGAGTGATGATAAGGACACAGTTTTAAAAGACATAAAGTCAACAGTCATCCACTCATCCCTCTGTTAAAAAACAAGAAATCATTTCAATCTTACGTGATTAAAAATGTAGCAATAAACAATTAACCTGGATGTAAAACAATGCAACCTTAAGCAAGTTTCTTAATCTTTATAAGTTTCATTTTCCCCCTTTAGCGAATGGGATAAATGTCCTTCCTTTTTGTCAATAGCCCAGGACTGTACAACACAGAGAAAATCCCAATGTAAATATGGACTTCAGTTAATAATGACCTCTGAATATTGGTTCATGAATTCTAACAAATGTGACACACAAATTCAAGATTTTAATAACGGGTGAGCATAGGAGTAATGTGGGAACTCGCTATCCTTTCTGCTCAATTTTTCTATAAATTAAGAAGCACTCAAAATTACAGTCTATTTACTGGGGGGAAGGAATCTTTATCTTTTTCAGACATTGCACAAGAAATGAGAAATCAGATATAAATCATCCAGCAGCGTGGCACTAAACAAGCAAGTAAGTATTAGTTTTTCTTACCTTCTTTCTTCATCCATGACTAATAGTGGAAAAATTGCTTCCTTCCTTGTGCATATAAATGATACCCCAAATGCATGAATTACTTAATGATAAGGGTTGCTAAGAACATTATGGCATGAAGTAAAAGGGGGGAAACATATATGTGTGTATACATATATATGTGTGTATATATAGGAACCCCCAAAATAGATTTTTAATGTATTTTAAGTTTTTTACAAAATAACTTATCACCTTCAAAATATTCTCCATTACATAATACACTTGTCAAATCTGTGATTTCATTAGTGAAAACATTTTCAAGCTCATCTGTTTAGACAGCTAATAGCACCTCACTCATTTTTTTTTCTTCATCTTGTCTACATCTTCAAATCACTGTCCATTCATGTCTCTCTTCATTCATGATTTTAAAAAAAGGAAGTTGCACAGAGTGAGGTCAGGTGAGTATGGTGCGTGGGACAAGAGAGGCATGCTGTTTTTTGCAAAAAAACTGGAACACAGAGATGGCTGCATGAACACATGCATTGATATGGTGACAAAACCAATCCCCCGTCTGCCACAAATCAGGCTTCATTATCACACACTGCTATGCAATCTTTTCAGAACCTCTAAATCGAAAACTTGATTAACAATCTGACCTGGCAGAAACTCCAAAGGTACTGAGTCAACATTTTCGTCCACTAGCAAAGTTGACGGGCATACAGAATTAGGTTTGTGACCAATCGACATTTCACCTTTTTCGAAATGAGAAAACCACTTGTACACTTGAGTTTATCCCAGAGCACTGTCCTCATAAGCTGTGTTCAACATCACAACAGTTGCTGTGGCATTTTTCCCGAGCAGGAAACATTTGACAACCACACGCTGTTCTCTTAAATCGGTCTTCACACAAAAAAGGTTCCAGCGAAACCTGCTTTCCCGAAAAAATTCCCAGTGAACAGTCAGAACCTTCCCAGGTGATGCTAGCAAGTGCCCTCACTCAGAGGACTTGCTGAACGCTTTCCTGGTGAGAAAAATGCATCCTACGAAAGCTCCACTCCACTCAGCACGATTCCGGGTCTTTTTAGGGCACCCTCCATAGGACTGAACTCTGTGGCAGGAGACAGGTCAGATGATAGGCAGAGTGCAAGGCTTCAAGTGGGGAATTTAAAGTGCCACTTGGCTGTCGGCACCAGAGCCAGGACACCTTCTAAGGAAGTGAATGTGACTGCCTCACCGTAAATATCTTCAGGCTGGCTGTGCGCCGACATCAATTATAACCATCTTTCACTTTAGCATTCATCCAATGTAGGTGTCTTACCTGAATCATTTCGTTGTCATCGCCTTCTTCTGACTTTTGATCTTTCACTTTCCAGGCCTTTTCTTTGTGAGGAGCCCGCGATGGAACTGCTTCAACCCACTCATCTTCAGAACTCTAAGGATAATTAGCATGGAAGTGAAATTCTTACAATTGCATAGTTTGATGTGAAAATTCTGTGTTGCTAAATGCTGAAAATTCAGCTGTCAATTTTCCTAGCAAATTCTAACATTCTAGTTCTCCTTTAAAAAACTGAAAACTTGAATACTCACTTAAGCCCACAAGTAAGCCCACAAAATGCCAACAAATTAGTTCTGTTTTCTTAGTCATTTATTATCGAAACCAAGAGAAAAGGAAAAATAATTAGAGCCACGATGAGGTAACGCACTCTAGCATAAAGCTGCGATTCCCACTGACATCAACCATCCTGACATCTTTACCTAGGGAAAATAAAATATTCCCAATTCAATGAGTTTGTTGTTTGTCCTCACAATTAAAATCTTTAGATTTCCCTGTATCTAAAAATACCCACATCTCAGGTAACAGCTAGACTGTGAGGGCATTTGTTCTGTTTAAACGCAAGATTATGAAAAAATCATTATGACAAGTTTTAGGTTTTGTTCTCAATAAACATATTTTTATACTAACTGTAAAGGAAAATTGTAAGCTATTTCTTATGCTTTACATATCAGGAATCCAACCCACCAAACTAAACTCACTGCTATCAACTTGATTCTGACTCATAGTAATCTTATGGGACAGATTACTTCATATGGTTCCCAAGATAGAAAATCTTTACAGATGCAGACAGATAGCCTCATCTTTCTCCTGCAAGCAGGTGGCAAGTTTGAACCACCAAACCTGCAGTTAATGGCCCAATCCTTAAGTGCCATCGTGGCATCAGATTCTTGTTTTTTGTTTTGTTTTTGTTTTGTTTTTTGGGGCATCACTGCCCTAGTGCTGCTCCTGAGAGCCGCCCCTGGGTTGGAACTGCCAAGCCTGCGGGCCACAGTCCCGTACTCAATCACTTACGCCACCAGGGCTCAACCCCAGATTCTTACATATAAGGAAATTAACCCTAAATTTATTGCAATTATAACTCAAAAGAACTCTACAAATGATTTTAAAACCCTATTCTGAGGTTATTAAATCTCTATGGGAGCAGAAAATCTCATCTTTCTTTTTCAAAGTATCTAGAGTTTGAACCATTGACCTCACAATTATTGGTCCAAAGCCTAACTCAGCACCACCTCTGCTCCTTACCTATAAGGAAAGCTCCTGGAAATTAAGTAACTTGCCCAAGGTTACATGGTATCAAAGCAGGAGAATCAGGATACACATTAGAGTAATCTGGCACTAAAATGTAGGGCTGAGGAACTTAAGTGTGGAAAACAACTTGGTAATGCACAATTAAGAAGCTTTGAAACCAAGGGGGGGGGGGGGTGTGCAATAGCAAGGTTAGTATTAAAACCTGGGTTTTCTGAATGAGAACAGTGTTCTTCCATTCTATCACGTTCTTGAAAACTCGGTATAAACCACATTGAGTCAGTATTGAGTAAGTATTTGTTTTCTAGCATCTCAATTCTCAACAGTTCCCACAATGCACAGATTTTACTTACTGACGGCCTTGAAACCTAGAACTACTTGTCTACAGATATATACATATATATACACACACACACACACACACGATAAGCAGACTGCTGGGCTGCCCATATTGACACTGTCAGAGCTATTAAAATTTAGTTCCTATTGTTTGGTCATAACCACTAAAAAGAAAATTTATAATCTAAGAAACAAATATAAATCATCAGTCTTTGGTGGGAATAACTACTTGCTAAAATTAAAATACCAAAAAAACGTATTTTTTCAAGTTTCTCCCTAACAGGTCTTCTAAAGCAATAGATTGTGCTCGTTCCACATAGGTTTTGACCAATCGCTTGACATTCAAAACCGAGAGCAACAGCTGTTAACTAATCTGAAGCCTTAGATAAATCCCAACATGACGATTTACCATTGCAGTTAACTAGATAGCCCATCCCCACTACAAGTCCTCTTACCCCTCCTTGATCCATCATTCAACAATTTGCTTTACTCGGCTTCTTCCTCCGTGAAACATACATGATGCTCACATTAGGTGTGAGTATTTGACTACTCCCCAGACAGCAAGTTCTACTGGTAAAGAGTCGGATCTGCTTTCGCCTACTTTCTAGCCCCAAGTGCTCAGCTGAGAACCTTGGCAGATGGCAGGTACTCACAAAGTCTTCACCAATCATCATGCCCCTTATTCTGAGAAAATTATGTCTACCTCAGCAAGAAAAAGAAAGCCACAGTCCCCTAACGACTCTCCCGTAAACATCTTCTATATTTGTGCCTCCTCTCCTCTCCTATTAATTCTTTCTGTTACCCATTAAGTCCTCCTCCCATGATCTTGATCCTAATCATTTCTATTCATCCGAGGCCTTTCACCATCAATTACCTAATTCTTTTCATCTCTGTCACATTGGAAGTTCTACTCTTTTACTGACCTTCTGTTTTACCAAGTAAGACATCCTTTTCCAGGCACTGCGCTCTCTGGTCTTATTAGTTGGTCCATTTGACTGAAAGTTGAGTTAGAGGAAGAGAGGCTTCAGCTTGAGTAAATTTTAGTGCAATTTCCTTAGGCTTAGATATAGTGACCTTTTTTAGTATCAAATCTGCTGTGTGTTCCCGCTCAGCAAAACTGTCATTCAGATCCTGTTATTTTTGTTTAAAGTTTTATTTGGATTGTGTTTTATATCTGCAACATCTAATTATGTTTGTATATTCATTTCCTTGATTGTATATATTTTATCTGTTGTGTCTTTTTGTTTGTTTGTCATCTCTTGTTCCTTTTTCTGTTTCTATTTCTCCTGTTAAAGGGTCACTTTGTGCATGGACTAGCCAAGTCCACTTTTCCTTGCTCAGCTATTTCTTATTCATCCTTCAAGTTTCAGCTCAAGCATCATTGGCTTAATAGGTCTGCAGATGGAACCCTCCCTCATCACAACCTGAACTTATGAATTAATATAACGCTCCTCCACTCCTTTTCTCTTGGTTGCATTACTCATTCTCATCAGCATGCTCCTCACCAATTCAACATGGCAGTTGTTCCTTTCTCCAAACTTCAACCCCAGTTTTTCCCGATTCTAGATCTCGTACACCACCAAAATGAATGTGCCCCCTGACTCAACCTACCTCCCAAGACTCTCCTCACCTGTAACCTTTATGATCAACCACATAAGTCTAGAAGGTAGGACAAAGGAAAATACTAGCCTTGAAAAAGGGGCAAGGAGGTGTTTTCAAATACTTGTTTCTGACATTATAAAATAAATGCCATTAAACTCCTACCCGAAACAACTAGAAAACTCAATGACTGGCTACAGACACTGACTCTCACAAGTGCAGGATTAGCTGAAGGACTACACCAAACATGCTTAGAATAACAATCTACAGGCAAAGAAACATTTCCCAGAAAAGAGCAAGTCCTGAAAAACCAAACACAGGACAAAATTTAGACATCACAAAGCTGCCCTTTCCTACTCCTACTTCTCTAACCACATCTTCTTAGTGTCCTTGACTTACTGCTGGACTCTTAAATGTCAGTGCCTCTTTCCTTACAATTTCTTTTAAGCATTTCATCCAATTTACTGGCCACAACAAGAAAAAATTATTTCTAAACCATCTTTCTCTATTTTACCTTCCTCTAGAAACCAACGCCTAAATTTCCATTCTTTTCTGGGTATCCGCATGTGTCCCTGACATTCTCGTGAAAGATAGAAATTTTTTTTCAGTTCCCATATATTATTCTATTACATTTTTTAAATAATGTAAGCAGTTCTTTGATTAGTTTTACTACATACTTACTGATGAACTATCAGATGACTCATTCTTTTCATACTTGTGTTTCTTGTTCTTTTTTTTCTTTTCTTTCTTTACCTTTTTGGAGTGCTTGTCTTTTTTCTTCTTTTTCTTCACAGAGTGTTCCTACATTTTGAATAGGAAAAATAAAACTTCAATTCCATACTTTAAAACTATGTACATGCTGAGCCCTGGTGGCGCAGTGGTTGTGTGCAGGACTGCGGCCCACAGAGAGGACGGTTCAAATCCAGCAGCAACTCTCCAGGAGCAAGGCTGGGCTTCCTACTCCCACCAGGGCAGTGATGTGGAAAAAAAAACAAAAAAACAACTATGTACACATTTTGGAAGGAAACAATCCATCTTCAAAAACACTCCAAATGTTTCATAAAATGAGACAAAAACTGTAAGTAGCTAAAGACAATCTTACAAAGAAGACTGATATTCATCTACAATACAGACATCGCTGCCATCAAGGCAATTTCAAGGCACAGTAAATCTATGGGGTTTCCAAGACTGTAATCTGTATAGAAGCAGATTGCCACATCTTCCTCCCAGGATATTTACACTACAAATTCGATTCCAAATATTATGCACTTTAAACTACATTTTGTTCTTTTTTTGTTTACATTTTGTTCTTTATTTCTCAACTCTTCATTTTTCCCCTAATTTTAATTTCTACTATTTTACTATATATTTTCACGATCGAATAATCTTACATAAATTCTGGAGATCACAGAAGAATATACACAAAAATGCATTTGTATATTTTTAAAAACACAAATGTTTTATGCACTTATTTTTTGTATCTGTCAAATGAATCCACAAATAAATTTAAATGAAATTAAAACTTCTCTCATATGTTTATGGTAAGAAATCTCACTTATATGCTGCAACAGTATTATGTAATATGTGCAATATAATATGCTACATTATAATATAATAGAATGAATATCTGGCACATATATAAATATAAATAAGTAGGTACTTTACAAAATGCATAAATATGTGCAGGTGTGTATTCATCCATGACCCCCTCCAAAGGAATTGACAGAAGATTATTAAACCACATAATACATAATGAAATAGCAGAAACTAATGGTGGAGGGAGAAAAAACTGAGACAAAAAGAAGAATACATGATTTAAATGTAATTTTTAGATCTAATTTGCTACAACTGAGGCAGAAATTTTAATCTACTACATATACTCAAGTATAAGCTGACCTGAATATCAGCCAAGGCACCTAACTTTACCAAATAACTACTGGAAAAACTCAACATACACACGCATATATACAGTAAGTCTTCTACTAGCTAACATAAGTTAGATCTTCCCAATGTGACAACGGCTAAAATAAAGATAGTGAACAATGCCAATTTTGTGACATTATTCTGTAACTTAGGAAACTATGCTATGAAGTTACTCTTCCCATATTAACTTAAGAAGTACAAGGAAAGCATATGTGTTTTCATGAGGAAAACTTGTAAGTATTCACCTGTGAGAACTGTTCAATTCGCTCACTGACATCAGATAGCATCCATGTATCCTCACCCCGAAGACGCTTGAGTTCTTTACACCTTTCTTCCTTCTCAAAATCTGCTTTAGCCTAAACATGGAAAAATAAAATTAACAACTTACCAAATAGTTTTCACAAAAAAAGGAAAAAACCTCTCCCTTTTTCATAAGATACTGACATAAATGTTCTGTCTTGCCATGAATTTACTTTTCTTGCCATAAATTCACTCTCATCCAACTATAGAGGTATTTTTCATAATCCTTGCCATCCACCTTATGAATCTCTGGTGAAATGGGCCACCAATCAGGAATAGACTGATGCTGGGACCTCTGCTAGATTCTCTCTCCTCTCCTTAACCTCTCACCCTGAAGTGGGACTTAAAATCTCTTTCCCTTCACCATTTCCACTGTTATTCTTTAGCTTTGTAACAGAAGATTGATCTCCAAACTTTCAATCTGCAACACGTTTCTCTTCCTTCCCATGCCTTCCAAGTGTAATTACATTGATCATTTTAATTATCAACTAAAGCTAATTTTTCCAAGGAGATTTCTTTCCAGCCTTCCATTATCGCTCCCAAATTCCAAAGCAGGGGTTACATCTCTCTATACATCTCTCTCCTATTAAGTGTACCACGGTTATATTCTGAAATTCTTTACTTCCCAATATATCTCTCACATCTATTTCCACAAGAAGCCTTCATATAGAAGCAGTTCATGGTTGTTGAAATAAAAATTAGATTATATAAAACACCTACCTGAGTATTTATCGCAAGTCTATGGCAGTTAAAAAATAATCCATTGGGGCTGAGCCCCGGTGGCATAGTGGTTGTGCACGGGACTGCCGTCCACTAGGTTGGAGGTTCAAATCCAGCAGCAAGGCTAGGCCTCCTATTCCCATCACCAGAAGGCAGTGATGCCCCAAAACAAAACAAAACAAAAATAACCCACTAGTTAACCACCCCTATAGCTGAACCCACTATCATCAAGTCAAATCTGACACTGGAATCATGAGGGTTTCCAAAGCTATAGACTCACTGTTCTCCCATGGAGCAGCTGCTGAGTTTGAAGTCCTAAGTCTCGTTAGCAACCCAACACCAGGGTTCCTTAAACCCAAACTTAGCTGACCTACATCTTTGCTGAATTTTTCCTCCCAGACCAGAAGAACATGGCAGGGGTATGAGGAGTCGCTATGACATTTCCCACTTGCCTCAGCATCTCCCTGGGCATGAAATATTCTCACTCTCTCCGAGGTTCTAATGAGCTATCAGGCCTTGTTTCACCCTTTTGTAATGCAGTTCCTTTTCAACAATCTAGCAGATCGGTACTCTTTGCCAATTGAGTCACATCAGAACTGCTATGCAACCACCTATTCGTTCACAAATAAAAATTTCCTCCCTTGCCCACCAAGAATATCCAACAAGCTTCGTCAAAACCTCAAAATAGGCACATTGAGATATCCATGAATAAATCTTTCACAAGAGCACTAATGAGAGCAAATAAAGTCAAGTTTGCTGACAAGGCTGTCAAAAACCAAACTCATCGCCATGGAGTCCTTTCTTCTCATTATTGTGGCCTCATTGAGCAGGCCAGAACTGCGCCTGTGGGTTTCCAAGACGGGAACTCTTGAGGAGAATAAAAAGCCTTGTACTCTCTCGAAAAACTGCTTAAAAATATTTCTGCTAGAAAATTTTGTCAGAATCAGCATGAAGAGTATTTACTACGCAGGGAGACTAAACCATCTTGCACCTCTTTGCGATTAAACACTCTTCCACTTTGAAATATAACTCTAATAATTAATGCCCTTTGTCTTCTGGTATCTTAATCTTCTACTTTCTCTACTTTATTACTTCCTTCGCATTTTACATGTAATCTCGTTTAAAATTCCCATAATAAAACCACCTTTTTAAATTATAAATTATTTTATTGGGGGTTCATTTTCAAAGCACTTTCCTTCTACTTGAGCACTTGATATCAGCTCTTCATTTTTCCCCTCCCTCACCTTCCCTCCCTCATGAACCCTTAATAATTTTTTTTCATGACTTGCTCTGTCTGATGTTTCTCTTTACCCCCTCACCTGTTGTCCATCCCCCAGGGAGGGGGTATAAATAGGTCATTGTGATCCCTTCCTCCTTTCTCTATGCACCTTCCCTTCCCCTTCTGATATGGCTACTCTCAATATTGGTCCCAAGGAGTTTATCTGCCCTGTATTCCCTGTGTTTCCAGCTCTTATCTGTACCCATGTTCATGCTCCGGAATAGCTAGACTTGTAAGCTAGAATTAGGGTCATGATAGTGGGGGGGGGGGGGGGGG
>PVJH01023472.1:0-34744 GCA_004026705.1 Nesogale talazaci | reverse complement strand
TAAATCCAGCTAGACCAGGAGATGTACAGTGAAGTTGGAAACATGGGAAAGTTAGGATAGATGATCCATCAAGACTAGTGATGGGAGTGGTAATACCAGGAGGGTGGAGGGATGGAAGAATGGAGAGGGAGAGCCAACTTCAGGGATCTACACATAGCCTCCTCTCTGGGGCATGGACAACAGGGAAGTGAGTGTTGGGACACATTGGACAGTGTACAGAATGAAAAAATAATTTGTAAATTACTAAGGGTTCAAGGGGAAGGGGGGAGGGTAATATAGGGAGCAGATAATGGGGGCCTGGAGGGAGGGAGAATGTTTTGAGAGTGATGATGGCAATGGGTGTGTAAAAGTGGCCTGAATACAACTGATGTTGTTAGGGATTGTGATGGGAGTTGTAGGGGCCCCCCAATAAAATGATTAATTTTTTTAAAAAGGGGGGGAAGGGAAAGGGGAGGGGTTTTTTGTTTTTAAAGGAGCTTGTATCAAGGGCTCAAGTGGAAAATATTGGGAAATGTATGTGGAAATATGTGTGCAAATGTGCTTGATACAAATGATGTACTGAATGTTGTAGTAGCTGTAAGAGCCCCCAATAAAATTTTAAAAAAAACTTATCCTAATTCACATGGCAGCAGAGAAAAGCAAACCCAGAACCAGAAACTCGGGCAGAAGGATCGTGCTGATGGGATTCTGGGAGTTGATGACTCTCCCAAGATGCACATTACACAATGGCTCACATCTCCACAAGTCAGATGCAAGACCAAGATCAAAATCAAGATCAGGCAAGCTCCAATAGAATTATTTTTTTAAAAGATGTGGGGGAAACTGAGATTCATTTCCTTGAAGGAAATTCTCTTTTGTTTATTTTTTAAATAGCTATACACCTGTTTAACACTTTTAAAAAATTAGATAAGCTTTACCAGAGCAATTATGTATATTGAGGGTTGAGGTCACACTCCCTTGGAAACAACCCTTATATCAGATCATCAGTGAAGGACAATTACATTATATTGAAAATCATGCCCTAGCTATTCACCATCACAGTAATTATGAAAATAACTCTGCCTTGAGTTTTTACATAATCTTTCAACAAAGAGAAAAATCCATGCTGAGCTGTAGGGACAATTTGGTGATGGCTGTGGCAATGTCTTCCCAGGCAAAGAAAGATATCGGAACCATTTGGAATAGATTAGTCTTTCCTCTGATTTTGTAGGAGATGGACATTAAAAAGGTGCATAATAACTATGATGATGCCCTAGAACACTCCACAGTCACCCTAAATTTTTAGCCATGTACCTTAGTTATATCTCTATATGTAAAATATATAATATATATAATCACACAAGCATTTATGTTTCTGTTATAATAAGGAGCATATTAGATGGTTTTAATAAATTTTATGAGCATATTAGATGGTTTTAATAAAATTTATTCTCTCAGCTTAAGAGGCTGGAAGTATAATTTATGAGGGCATCTTTAGGAGAAGACTTTTTCTCTCTTGATTGATTCTGAGGGAAGATCTTTGTCTCCCCTCAACATCTGTGGGCCCTGAGAACCCATAGTTCTCAAGAGTTCTCAGCACAGGGACTCTGTGTCCATAGACTGTGCCTGCTACAAGTTTGTCTTTCTGGATGGTACTGAGTGCCTTCCTCTCTGTTCACTTCCCACTCCTTTATCTCTTGTGAGAAACTCTCTTTCCATCAAGTTACAGATATGTTCCAAGCCACTCCCTAGGTTTGAAGAAGTAGAAAATCAGAACAACGAAAAGGAAGAAATCATACTACCTATAAAGGTTAATATAATGATCCTAAATATCTATCACTTTAGAAGCTGAGGTTCTTAAAAACCAATGTTTGAGGGTTGGGGAAAAGGAGGGGAGAAGATGGGGAGAAACAGGGGACCACCTACAATCATCAACATAAACTCCAGCTCACACCCCCCGGGGGAAGGACAACAGAAACACAGACAGAGGGAGACAGAGGATGGTATAACATATGAATATAATAATAATCTGGATTTTATCAAGGGTTCATGAGGGTGAGAATGTGGGGAGGGAGGACAAAAAGAGGAGCTGATACCAGTGGCTCAAGCAGAGAGAAAATGTTTTGAAAATGATTATGGCAACATATGTACAAGCACGTTTGATTCAAATGATGCATGGATTGTTATAAGAGCTATAAGAGCCCCCAATAAAATGATTTACTAATAATAAAAAACAAAGTATGAAGGGGAAAATGAAGTTACATGTTGGCATATTTCATTTTCATTAAGGAGAGCAAATATCACTTCCTCTAAGGACATATAACATGTTCCTTGAGGTGTATTTTCTCAGAAATTAAAGACTTTGAAGGATAATAACTCCCAACACCAGTGCTGTTATGTGCATTCAGTTTACACATATGTAAGCCTTTGTAAATTATAACCCACTAACCCCACTCTGAGGCCCTAATGGCGCAGAGGTTACTCATTGCAGTGAGAGCTGCAAGATCCACGGTTAAGAACCACCAGCCACTCAGCAGAGAAAGACGGGGCTTCCTACTCCTGTGAAGAGTTGCAGACTTGGAAACTCCCGGGGGGCAGCCTCCCCTGTTCTGTTGGCACAGACTCAATTGCAGTGAGGGAACCAGTAGCGGATTCTGACTTACAACATCTCTTGGGGACGGAGCTGCCCTGTGGGCTTCCAATCAAGGACAGCGAGAGCTGGGTTAGAAACCCCCTGGATGACTCTGAGTTACATCAAGCTTATAGGATGCATCAGCTGTAGAGCTATTCTAACAGGTTTGAGCAGTACAACTCTTTACACTAGCAAACTGCCTCATTTTTCTCTCACAGAGAAGCTGCTGGGTTAGAACCCCTGACCTTGGAGTCAGCAGCCCTATTCTTAACCCACAGTGCCACCAGGGCTCCTGTAGATTGTAAGTTACTGTATAAATGTAATTCAAACTATTTCCAAGGGCTGAGGCTTAACACGGAGAGCAGACATTTTAGCATTTTAACCTTTTGAGTGGAAGCATGTTGGAAATGCTTTCCTGTCTTCTCTGACAGATCACAAAAGACAGAATTTCATTTTCTTTTTTTTTCTAAATCATTTTATTGGGTGCTCATACAACCCTTATCACAATTCACACATACATCCATTGTATGCAAAGCACCTTTGTACATTTGTTGCCTTCATCATTCTCAAAACATTTTCTTTCTACTTAAGCCCTTGGTATCAGCTCCTCCTTTTTTCACTCCCTCCCTGCTCCCCCCTCCAGGATCTAAGAAGTTCTCCTCAGAACTCCCAGTGGTCATAGCGTCTGGTTTCTGGGAAGATGGATAAGAACAAATGGTGTGACACTGAGGGAAAATGGAAAGAACGCCACCGATGCACCTAAGAAATGGTCTTAAGAAAAGAAAACATCTCCAATATTTGTTTGCTTTTAAACAATTTCCCTCTCATAAAGATGGAGCGGAAAATGTGGCGCTGCTGACCGACCCCTTGGGCAGTGTGCCACAGCTGCCTTCCAGCAAAGCTAATTAGCCACCGAAAATCTCCACAAGCTGGCCGCTCCCAAGTGAGTGTCTTGCCTTCCAGTTTTCACATTTGTAATGTCTCTTCGTGGAAAGCATCGTGGTTGGTCTCTGCGTCATAACTCAAAGGTTTAGGAGCATTTTCCTGTCAGATCATAGTTCCCATTTTAGGTCAAGGTGAAGATGGGAGACATAAAGGGGGGATTCCCTCAATATTTGGAGAGATTCTGCCAGAGCAAAGAGTGGTAGCTTATTCCAAAATCTATGAGTGGCATCTAACAGTGACATATCCATATAACATCTTATGGGATGGAGACAGAGCAGCAATTATAATTCATTCTCTTGGTGACTATGTGTTTTCCATACTGTCTTCATTGTGTGGATAGAATAGGACATTCTTGGACTTGAACTCTGCGGCTGCCGCTTATTCTCTCTGGCTACCCAGGCAAATTATTTCGTATCTGTGCATTGACGTCCTCCCCTGTAAACCTGGGATACAGCACGACTGGGTTTCTGAGAAGGATGCCGGGTAATAGCCTCTGCGAAGCACCCTTTGCAGTGTCGCATGGATAGAACTGGTCCGTGGTGACAGTGATTACTATTATTTATTACCTGAACAGAACTTTGGCAGCCACAAATAACCTTATAAATTACATATTAGAAAGTGACAATATTATTGAAAGCCGCTGTCATATTCTATTAGCATCTTCTCTGGGGTAATAATATACCCCTAATCCTTAAATCTATAGTTTGAATTACTAAATAACAATGTTTTATCGAAAAGTCTGTAAACACTAACCCCGCTGCCCGAGCATTAGCCATGAAATTGTCCAGGTCACTTTCTGTGAAGCTGCAATCGAGATGGCTAAATCAGCCTACACCAGTTCTGTGCTCTGTACGGTAGGAAAATGCAAGGCCACTGCCATGCTTTAGAACGAGGATGTTTAACTGTCAATATTTCCACATGATAGGGACCTCTGATATGAATGCCCCCAAACTTTACCCGTTTGATTCAGCCCACAGTATCTTTCTAATTTTCTTTGATGTATCTATGGCTCAGAAGGGTTCACATGGATACACTTCTTCAGGTCGGTAAGCAATTCATGCATGATTTCTCTGAAAACAAACCACAGTCCCTCTGTAGCAGCCTCTTAATTGGCTGGTTCTTTCTCATCTGTCATCCCAGTGTCGGGTAGCACGACTCATTTTAAAACTCCAGCAGCAGCTTTAAGCACAATCTTGCACACTCTGGTTACAGTCCTTGCTGCCAGCACTGAGGCACGCATGGAGAATGTTTTGATCTTTTCACTGAGAGGCACGTGGTCTCTGGGTCAAATATCACCGATGACACTATTTCACAAACTGCTGCACCCAGGTTGGCAAAAGGGTTGGACAGAAGTAAAGCCTCCACGTCAGTGATAGGTGCACACAAGGAAAGATGGAAAGCCAAGCGCGTCAGTGATAACAGAGAGTTGCAATGCGGGGAGGGAGATAAGATGAGGAGCCAGAGGCCAGTCAGCAGTCAGGGACAAGAATAGGCTAACCCTGCTAAGCTGTTTCTATCTGACCACCTGCAAGGAAAGTGGCACCGAGCATCTTGCAGACACAACCACAACCAGACACTGCAGGAGACAAAGAATTAGAAAAGCTCTCATTTTTGGAATCTTGATATATGCTCCAGTATACACACCTGAAATACACTGACTTAAGGCTTGTTCTCCCATTGATGAATTTACCTAAGCAATTTACCTAAGCAAACTATGCATTCTCTATTTGAAATCACTCTTCTAACTAATGGAAAGTTTGGGGTTCTATGATGGGAGCTTCACACTTCGGTTTTGAACAATTTCAAATTTCAGGGTATTGAAGCCATTTGCGTTAAAATATGCCTATGACAACTGTATAGCTAGTTCCTTGAAATTATACTTTCTGACTAGCCCTGGACTTTAATGAACAGTTTAACAAGTGACATAAATTTATTTCACTAGCAAAGACAATGCGTGTGCTCCCATTTAACGAGGCAGTCTTGTTTTCAGAATAGTAAAGTCGAAGTGTCTGTTGTGGTTTGCAATGCAAACCTCAAGAACAACTAAGAATATGGGAGAAGAACATTCAATGGAGAGTTGAGTTAAGCACACATAAAAACATAGTTTATGGCATATTTTAGTGACTCAATAAATATTAGTTCCTTCTAGAGGAAAAAAAACTCATCTGGAGTCATCAGTCAACATCCTTGGCTGATGTTTTCTTTGCCACAGACTCAATGTCCAGATTGTCACTAACTTGTCATTTCCCTGTGAATCCCATCAAATAAGAAAGAGATGGCATGCTAGAGATGACATACATTCTTTATTAGAACCTATGAGGTTCCCAAAGTTTTTGTTCATTTTTTTTTCCTTTGGAATAGCCTCTGGGATAATAAGCTATTTTGACTTGACCTGATACTAGTTCCTGAACCTAATACTGAAACTCTAGCCCTCTCTCCTCTCCTGTCTGGCCTCCGTAGGAAAGGAGAGAGGTACACCAGATGTTCCAAAGCTTGCCTCTCCCACAGGACATGCTGTGAGCAAGGAAGCCAATCCAGTTATGCTCTAATGCATGCTTTGCCCGCACTTCCCTGTATGCCACGGCTGACTAGCTAAGGAGAAAAGCATAAACTGAGTGCCAGATCAGAGCAGGAGAATGCAGAAAGGCTAGAATATATTTAAAGGAGTTAGAGATGCGCACAGGAAAGGATCAACACATAGCTCCAGTTGGGTGGAGAAGAAAATATGGTTTCCTTTGTCACCATCTGCATCTATGTAATCCAGAGAGATGGAAGCAGGTGCAAGTATCTATCAGGAGAGAGAATTAAAAAATTTTGGTGTGGGCTGAGCCCCGGTGGCGTAAGTGGTTGAATGTGGGACTGCAGCCTGCGGCCTTGGCAGTTCAAATCCAGCGGCGGCTCTCAGGAGCAGCACTGGGTAGCTCCCACGACCACCAGAGGGCAGTGATGCACAAGACAAAACAAAACAAAAAATTTTGGTGTGTGCATGTGTGTGTGTGTGTGATAGAAGGGTTGATAAGTTGACTGTGGAGGGAGAAGAGCCAACTTTGTAGCATATATCCTAGGAAGGTTAAGAATGTCCAGAAGAAGACCAATGAATTTTATGTACTTAATATTATGTACTTAATATTTGCCTAAGCACATGGAGAGACAGACTCTAAAGAAAGAAACAAAACTGATGATCATTTTTTTTAAAAACCTGAAAGATAGTTAGTAGGCAAAGAAAAATGGAAAATAAAATCACCGTGTCCCTTACATCTCAGTTGAGCCATCTTAAAATCACAATTTAAAATAATTTAGCATGTCTTCCAGGAGCCATAGATTTAAATATCATAAGTATGACAAATTGTTGTACCTATTTTCATGTGTCATCATGTTCTACAGAAAAAAATTTTAAGTGGGAAACTATGAAAGAAGTTTCAGATATAAGTAAATTACATGCTTAAGAAACGTGCTTAAGTATATATGTACAGGTATCTTAAAATAGCACTCTCATGCTGACTGCAGATGATGTATATTTACTTTTGTTGCTCAAGTCACACAGTGACTTGCTGAGGGTTTCTGACTCTGTAAATTCTTCATGGGAGCAGTAAGCCTCATCTTGCTTGATGAATAGCTAGAGAGTTTGAACTGCCAACCTTGTAGCTAGCAACCCAAAGCTTTTCCCCCTGCACCATCAGGACTCTTTAATGTTTATTTAAGGACATAAAGAGCGATCTGAGAAAGCAAAGATCAGGAGGAATCCAATATGGCCACATAGTTAAAGTTCCTGTGAAATGCTCTTAAAAGGAACTTTGAAGAAAAGCAAACAAGTTTCAGCAGCCAGAGTTCTGGTCCTCTCCTGAGGAACACACACTTCTGCTGATAACATCTTGGCATCTCAGAGGAAAGCATTGACACAAAAAATCCGTCAAAAAGGCAGGCATTCGGAACAGTTGTGGATCTGCCCCTCTTCTCCGAACTTCAGTGATGATCTGATAATCTTCTCCTTGTCAATCACCACTGACTAACACCTTAGCAGATGCTAATCCTTCTCACACCACATAACTGAGGGAATGTCGAGTCTGAACCTGGGTGAGAAGATTCACAGTCTTCTACATTCTGTGGCTTTGGGATTCTGAACCCACTTAGAGCAATCCAGCTGGATCAGAAAGATTTACATCAGCTCCAACCTGTTTCCTAATGCCCTGCTGGAACTCTCTGCGACTGACTGTAATGGAACTTCATCGGTGGCCATGGGTCTGGAGAGAATCATCAAGGCAAATTGAATATTTCTCCTTGGAACCAAGAGTTAAAATATTATCACCTTGCCCGCCTGTTGGCCCACATCCAAATAGAATTTGGGTCCTACTCTGATATACATAGTCTGAAAATACTCTTACAGGCATCGCGTGGTTTTCCAGATAGTCTCTTCTCTCTCCCATCATGTGGAATGTGTTGCCTGGCATGCCCAGGAGACATCAAAGTAAAAGCCATAATGTGAGACAAAGGAGATCTTTATGTCATCATGAAAGTTCCCATTGAACAAAATTTATAACCATAATTAGAATTTGTGTACCAAATAAAAGACTTTCAAAGTACATTAATCAAATACTTGTAGAAAAGAAGAGACAAATAGCTCATACTACAATAACGGCGGATGGTAGTGGAGACTTCAGCACTTCTTTTCAAGCAAAGCATGATCAAATATAAGTAAATTTAGCAAAGATACAACAGAACTAATCAATACAATTAATCGACTTGAGCTCTTACACATATATAGAACACTTTACACAACACAAGCACGTTACTTTTTTTCCCTACTGCACATGGAAACTACTCCAGAGTAGATGGCATTTTAAGTCATAAAGCAAGCATCAATAAATTAAAAAACATCAAGATACTTCAAATTCATTTTTCAGTTCACATGCTGCAAAACTAGAAATGAGCCATACCATAATCAACTCTTACAAGTCAAATATATGGAAATTGAACAGCACTAGCCTTAAGAAGTCACTGGGTAACTAACTGAAGAATGAAGAAGACAATGAAGAAATTCCTTGAAAAAAATGAGAATGAAAATGAACACATGAAAATTTAGGAAATAGGGTAAAAGCAGTACTGAGAGAGCAATTCATAGCACTAAATGCACACATCAAAAAGAATGAAACAATTAAACACCTTAGCCAATCAACTACAACAATAGGAACAAGAGCAGGAAAACAAATTTTCAGACACCAGGAGTAAATGGACAATCAAGATTAAAGTAGAAACAAATTAATTCAAACACATTTTAATTATAGAAGAAAATTTAAAAGATACATTTTTTAACAAAGGAATAACAAAATTAAGAAACCACTAGGAAGTCTCACCAAGGAAACTAAGATGAATGAGCAAATTTTATGAATAAGAAATTAAATGTTGGCATTGCAACAGAACCAACTGAGATTAAAAAATAATCATACACTATTATGAAAACATGTAGTCCAACAAATTTAAAGATCTCTAAAAATGGATAAATTTCTAGAAATGTTTTACCTACCTAAATAAACACAAACTGGGCTGAGCCCCGGTGGTGTAAGTGGTTGAGTGTGGGACTATGGCCCGCGGGCTTGGCAGTTCAAATCCAGCGAAGGCTCCCAGGAGCAGCACTGGGTAGCGACCACGATCACCAGAGGCGGTGATGCCCAAAAGAAAAAAAAAATCAAAAAAGCTAAATAAACACAACTGATTTAGAACATATTAACAAGCTTATAGGACAAGAAGAAACAGATCTGGTTATAGAAATATTCCCTGACAACATTAAAAAATCTGAGACGGTCTTACTGGAGAATTCTACCAAGCATTTAGAGAACAGTTATGCTACAAAACTCATTTATGAAACAAGTGTAGCCCTGATCCCTGAGACAGAGACATCTCCAGAATTGAAAATCATAGACCAGGGGCGGGCGGGAAGACGCAGCGAGCAAGATGGCACAAACTCAGGGCACCCGGAGCAAAGTCTGTTCCTACTACGACGGGGACGTGGGAAATTACTCTTAGGGACAAGGTCCTCGATGAAACCCCATCGAAGGCGCATGACTCCAACTTGCTGTTCAACTACAGTCTCTACTGCAAGATGGAGATCGACCGCCCCCACAAAGCCAACGCAGAGGAGATGACCACGTACCACAGTGACGACTGCATCAAGTTCTTGCGCTCCATCCGCCCAGATAGCAAGTCGGAGTACAGCCAGCAGATGCAGAGATTCAGCGTTGGTGAGGACTGTCAGTGTTTGACGGACTGTGCGAGTTCTAGCAGCTGTCCGCTGGCGGCTCTGTCGCAAGTGGCGTGAAGCTGAAGGAGCAGCAGACGGACATGGCCGGGAACTGGGCCGGGGGGACTGCACCATGCCAAGAGGTCCGAGGCGTCTGGTTTCTGTTGCATCAATGGCATCGTCCTGGCCATCCTGGAGCTGCTCAAGTATCACCAGAGGGTGCTCCACACTGACATCGACATTCACCACGGTGATGGCGTGGAACAGGCCTTCTACACCACCAACCGGGCCATGACCGTGTCCTTCCACAAGTACCGGGAGTACTTCCCCGGGACGGGCGACTTGCAGGATGATGGCGCTGGCAAAGGCAAGTATTACACCGTGAACTACCCGCTCCGAGACGGAATCGACGACGCGTCCTACGAAGCCATTTTCAGGCCAGTCATCTCCAAGGTCATGCAGATGTTCCAGCCGAGTGCGGTCGTGCGCCAGTGTGCCTCCGACTCCCTGTCTGGGGACCGGCTAGGCTGTTTCAACCTGACCATCAAAGGGCACGCCAAGTGTGTCGAGTTTGTGAGGAATTTCAACCTGCCCGTGCTGATGCTGGGAGGCGGGGGCTACACCATTCGCAATGTCGCACGGGTGCTGGACATACGAGACAGCGGTGGCCTTCAGCACAGAGATCCCCAATGAGCTCCTACACAACGACTACTTTGAGTACTTTGGACCAGATTTCAAGCTTCACATCAGCCCTTCCAACATGACCAACCAGAACACGAATGAATGCCAGAAGAGAAGAAGGAAGTCGCAGAAGAGGAGAAAGCCAAGGAGGAGAAGCTTGACGCCAAAGGGGTCAAGGAGGAGGTCGAGTTGGCCTGAGCAGAGCTCTCCAGCCCCAGATACTCACAAAGTTCCTGACATTTCTCCCCGAGCCCCTCAGAGTTTATATTTTCTATTTCTCTGTGTATTTATATAAAAATATATTAAATATAAATATCTCCAGGGACTAGACAGGAACCAGGACCTTGTGCTGGCCCTGGGCAGCGTGGCTAGGTAAACTTCCAACAGCTGTCTTGCCAGCTCGGCTGCTTATTTTCAGTGGAAAAGGGAGTTTCAGGCAGTCACAGGACAGACTCCTGCTGAGGGGACCTCCTTTGGAAAGATGCCCGTTACTGAACCATCTAGGGGTGACTGGGCCTTTCAGGGACCCTTGTACTTTTTCTTCATGGCTCCTTAAGATTTGGGATGGGTTCTTTTCTCATTTACAACCCCCACCCCTGCGCCACTGTTGCAGCCTGGCCCTGGTGCGCCAACCCACTCTCATGGCCTGCCCTCCGGGACCCCGGTTCTGCATCTGGAGGGCACCAGTCTAGGTTTCGCTTTTCAGATACTATTTTCATGTTTGTGAAAACCTTTGTAATAAAAAAAAAGGTACAAAAAAAATCATAGACCAATCTACCTGATAAATCCAGATGCCAAGATTATAAACAAAATTGTAGCCAACAGAATTCAACAAAAAAAAATATATCATGATCAAGTGGGATTCATACCAGGGTTATAAGGATGATTTAGTATTAGAAAAATAACCAAGGTAATCAAATATTTTAACATCAAGTAAAATAAAACAATTTTGAAAACAACACAGAGGAAAAAGAATAATCATGTATAAAGGCCAATGGGGATAAGTTCACATAACCAAAATAAAGGAGGAGAACTGTGTGATTACATTAATCTATGGGGAAAAGCATTTAATAAGATTCACCATCTGTTCTTGCTTGAAAAATACTCAAAAAATCATACTAGAAGTCTATATATGAGAAACCAATGTATAGCATCTCATTTAATGAATAGAAATTGAAATCCCTCCTTTGAATGCAGTCAGACAGTTTTGCCCTTTATCACTACTCTTATCTAATATTGTCCAGGAATTCTTAGAGCTATATCAAAAAATATATCTGCATTGGCACCAAAAAAAACAAAGCTCTCTTTATTTGCAGATGATATAATCCTATATAAGAAAACACTGGAGAGTGAATTTTAAAGTTACTAGAACAAATTGATATTTTGGCAATGTAGCTCAAGGGACTAGAACCTGAGGTGTGTTAGGCTGGGTTGACTACAGAAGCAAATCTAGGGATACTCATATATGTGTAATAGTTTTCTATCAAAGAGTAATTGATTATTAAGAAAACACCCCAGCCCAATCCAGATCAAGTCCTTAAGTCTGATATTAGACCATAAGTCCAATACTAATCCACAAATTCTTCTTCGGACTCATGCAGAACATGCAGTGATGCAAAATGCAAGATCACAGGCCAGTGGGTGCAAAGTCTTAATGATCCAGTATTAGTGGAACCATCTCCAGGGCTCTCACAGGTCTCTGCATGGCTACAAGTGACTTGTCAACAGGAAGATGAAGCATAGAGAGAGTGTGGACCACCTCCAAGGGGAAAAAGAGAAAGTTTCTAGAATGCTCAAAAGAAGACAATGATCAGAAGAAGTCATCATCAGACTGTGACCTGATTGACAAGCTCTGGACTCTACCCCTTCACTGTTTTTTTTAAAAAACAGTTTTATTTGTGCTTGATCCATATATAACACAATTCAATATTTCAATCAGATCAAGAAGAGTTGTACAATTATTGCCACAATTAATTTTAGAATATTTTCTTTCCCCACCCCACCCATGGTTAAATTGCCTTTAAAATGAGTTGTGTAATCGCCATCTCTTCCAGTGCTCCTTCTCCATCCCACATACATTGTTTTTTCCCCCAACCTCCTCCCCTTCCCTATCTCCCACCCTTCCCAACTTCCCCATATAAGTCCTTGCAACAGTTCTTATCTTTATGCATCTACTCCTGTGCTTCACAAAGTGGAAAACCCAACAGAAACAATAAAAACAAAATAAAGTGATAGGATAAAGTAATAATACTGAGGTAAAAATACAAATAATGAGTAAGAAATAAAAGACCATCATGAATATTTAAAAGGTCAAAGAGGATATTTTTGTCATGGAAGACGACAGAAATAGTTGTGCTTAGATTTTCAGGTTGGGTCAAGAGAAAGAACAACTAACTAGGTATGAAGTTTGGTCCAGTATAATCACGATTGCAATTATCTCTATCTGATCATTGAATCATCTCTACCCTTCATTCTTAATGCCCTCAAGTTAGCAAGAGATCACATAACCACCACATGGTAGATGTTAGACTTTGGTTTAAATCTTTGAAGCAGCCCAGTGAATGGTGACCCAGAGCTACCATATACTCACTGCTTTAATGTCTGCCTTGATTCATTATGACAGGCATTAATCTGGCAGGCATGATTTTGCTGTTGTGAAGAAATATTGTTGAAAGCTTTTGCCTATCACCCACCCCCATTTTTGTGTAGACACTGTCCAATCACTTGAGTTTTATCTGTTCATGTCAATGATTCACGTATTGAGACTCATAGTTGACCAAATTGTATAATTTCCTTTTATCAGCAGTGTATAAATTCCATACCATTTGCTAAACAAATGACATTATTAGGCCCAGTGGTTATGCATCAGGCTGCTAACCACAAGGTCAGAAATTCAAAACCACCCACTAGCTCCTAGAGGGAAGGATGAGGCTTTCTACTTTGGTGAAGATTTGTAGGCTTAGAGACTCACAGGTGCAATTCTACCCTGCATTCTAGGGTCACAATGAGTCAGCATTGACTTGATGGCAGTAGAAGTGATGCCCTGGGGAGCGGGGGTGGGGGGAGGGGTGTGACTGATGGGTAATGTTCTCTAACATAAATTGAAAATGATGCGATAACTCTAAGGTGAACCAGAGACATACATAAACCACAGATGCAGGAATGGAGTTTGGGCTTGCCCTTAATTCTTGTCCCAATCTAAGAACAATTAGTTCTTTTTATTTCCCCAAGATTTAAAAATATTGTAATGATATTTACAGAACACATGTTCGTTTTAGTGGCAAAGTTCCTTCTCATTATTGAAATAGATGTTTTTCTTGATCTGTGCGCATTTTGAATGATTCCCCAAATTGGGTTTCCATCTTTTTTCGTTTTCTTCAGTAGTGACTGGCTGGCAAGCTATGTCTTAGTGAGACTGGTAGAGCAGCACCTTCCCCCTCAGCTCCACTTTCTTCTGTTTCCCCACGTGGTCCTTCCCGTTCAGGGGCTTGCTGGGCTTATTTTATGTTTCCCTTTCTTGTTTGGAGGTTCACATTTTCCATTCTCCCAACATATTTTTTAGGACAGACATAATTAAATTTCAATTATCGCCACATTCATAACGTAGATTTAGCAAAAGAGTGTCACCTTCAGATGAACTCAGCTGTTCTTCCATGGTCAATAGCAATGCTTGCTTTCATTGCTCTACCTAATAACTGTTTGTTGTTTATTGCTCTGGCACAGTTTTGTGCAGATTCTATTTTTAAAAACAGTTTTATTGGCACTTAATCCACATAGCACACACTTCAACAGTTCAATCATGACAAGAAGAGTTGTACAATCATTACCGCAATCAATTTTAGAACATTTTCTCATGCCACCCCCATGGTTAAATCACATTTTAAATTGAATTGTGTAATCATTATCAGGTCTAGAGAGTGCCCATTCCCCCTTCCACATACATCGTTTACTCCCTCAAAATGAAATAATGAAATAACCTGCTATCTTTATCTTTCATTATAATAACCTTTACAACTTTGCCATATTTGGAAAATATCTGATATAAACCATTGTTTGTCAGACACAAGGGAAGGTTGGTTAAATATACTGGTCTTTCTCAGGGACAATTCCCTACTCCTACTTTTGAGTTAGCAGTTGTCTGCTTCTTTTTACACTAGGGAGTTGAAGCCTTAAGTCTAAGGGCAGCAGGTAAGTTTAAAGTAAAACCCAGTTCACTCATTGGGGTTTTCACATCTATTCTTAATGGTGTGGCCTATGAAGGATGTTGTGCACCTTCTGCTAAGATGGATCTAAGGAACTGGAAGTGCATGAGAGCCCTAGGTTCAACTGAGGATTAAACCAATAATTCCTTGCCCTGCACAGTGTCCCTGGCATCACTGGTCCTGAAGGGGGTTGCCAGAGTGAAAAGATAGCAGCTGTTCTGCTTCCAATAGGCTCCCATTAGGCACACTCTGACACATTTGTGACAATTTGTTCTTAAGACATGGCCCTGTTTGATGTTCTACCTCATGAAGAGATCACTGAAAATATGGATGCGATATCAAAATATGGTGAAGAAACTAGATGGTACCCAGCTATCTGGAGGAATAGCATTTGTGGGCTTAAATGTTTGTCTTCAAACAAGCAACCATCTAAGTAAGGAATCAACTAAGTTCACATGGAAAACACACACTAGCCTGTGTGATCCAGTGATCATACATAATATATATATATATATTACAAAGGAGGGAATGGTATCAGAGCTTGAACTGTATATACCTGGTGTGCAGAGACTATGGATGATAATAGAAGCCCCAAATCTCATTTCAGGGTCCACACATGGATTAATTCTATGGTAAATTTGTGATAATAGTTAAGGAATGGGAGTAACCTTGTATTCAGATGGAGAGCACTGTGAAATCAATTATATTAAGGTAAAATTTAGCACCCTATCTTTTGCTTCCTTTTGACTTGTTTTAAAGTTGTTTCAGTTTGTTCTTTATGTGAAGGAGAAATACATGCGGACTACAAGTCTGGTAAATACCTTCTGACCATGGACCAGAGATAGGAATAGCCTTGCTATCATCCAGAATGCATTGGAAATTAGATTATTGCAGAGATTAGATTAAAATTTAGCACCTTAAAATTTAGCATCTGTGTTGGTCTGGGTAGACTAGAGAAACAAATTCATAAACACACATATAGATATAAGGGAAAGGTTTATGTACAAGAGGAATGGAACATTGAGAAAGCATCCCAACGCAGTCCAGTCCAAGGTCATAAGTCCAATGTCAGCCCATATGTCCTATACCAGTCTATAAAGTCTCCTTCTGATTCTTGAAGCATGTGCAATGACACCAGGACAATCACAGGCCAGTGGATGCAGAGTCTTGTGTGTCCAGGGGCAGTAGAAGCAGTAGAAGCATCCCAGTGCTGGCAGGGTCTCCCGATGGCTCCTCGTCTCCAGGACTCAGGGTCCATCAGTAGTATCCAGTGGCGGTAGGAGCATCTCAGTATTGGTAGGGGTCTCTCCGTGGCCTCTGAAGCATCTCAGCATTGGTAGGAGTCTCCACGTGACTTCTCCAGCCACAAAGGTTTCGTTCCATCAGGGTAAGCCCATGTGGCTTCTCCTCCAGCTCCTCCAGTCTCCAGGACTCTATATCATGCTGCAGTTTTGTCTTGTTGGTAGCCTATTGCCAAGAGACTGAGTCAAGTCTCTCTGCTCCAATTGGGAAAGACTGTGAGACTTCCCAGAATTCTCAGGCAAAACCATTCCCACATAGAGGTTTCATTGGCTATCTCCAGATTAACAGGCTAGACTCCACCCCTACAATCCCAATCCTGAAATTAACACAGATTGATGATTGCCAAAACATCCTATCACTTGATCTTCCTTGTGATACATTTTCAGTTTCTTCTAGCTTTTTATATTTTCTGATTTATTTTATTGAAGTTTTTTTTTTATTGAAGTTTTTATCAGTTCTACTTTGTTACTCTTGTTATTTTTTTTAATGTTTTCTTTACATGAAATCCAGGAGAAGTAAATCCATAAGGAGAGTAACTGAATTCATAGGTTCTTTAGGGGTATGGCAGGAGAAGTTGGGGGTGGGGTGGGGATGTGAAGCTAATAATGATGAGTACACACATGAAGAAAATGTCCTAAGAGGGATTGTACAATGCTTTATGTAATTGAACTGTTGACTCGTATGATATGTGAAGTATGTGTTTTTTTAAAGTTAAAAAAAAAAAAAGAAGCCCGGGCTGAACCCCGGTGGTGTAGTGGTTGTGCGCAGGACTGCGGCCCACTGGGATGGAGATTTGATTCCAGCTCCACGGAGCAAAGGCTGGACCTCCTACTCCCACCACCTGAGGGCAGTGATGGCCAAAAGAAAAAAAAAAGCCCATAGGTTGGGGAGAAATATTTAGCAATGATATATCAGATAAAGGGCTAATTTTTAAAAATCTATAGAAAACCGTAGCACTTTAATAAGAAAAATACAACTAACCCAATAAAAATGGGTTCAAGATGTGAATAGCATAAATTTACTAAACATGGCATTTGGGCAGTTAATTATTATGAAGAAATATTCAAATTCATTAGCAATAAGACAAATATAAAAGAAAACAATGTGATGTCACCTCACATCAACACTCAACTGAAAAATCATCAGAAAACAATAAATGCTGGATAAGATGTGGAGAGATTCAAAACTCATACATTGCTTGTGGTATTTTAGAATTATACAGTTGGCACTTAGAAAACAATATGGAGCTTCTTTGAACAAATGGAAATACAAATACTTTATGATTTTATAATCTCTCTATATGGTATATACCCTAAAGAATTATAAACAAAACATGAACAGATATATATATTCATACCTAGGTTTATTGCAGCAATTTCTATAATAGCAAAAAACATAGAAAAAAATTTAAAACTTTTAACTATGGAGGAATGGGTAAACAAACACTGATACATTAACACAAAAGAATATTACGAATCCTTAAAAAACAATGATGAGTTTCCAAACAACTTAAAACATGGACAAAATTAGAGAAAATTATCCTTAATAAGATGCTCTACCATAAAGTAAGGATAACATAGATTCCATGATGGGTTTTGGACTCACACTTATTCTTAACTCCAATCTAAGAACAATTCATTCTAACACATGGTCCTATGCAATATCCATCCTCATAAAGCAAACACACAAGATATGGGTACTTTACAAGGTGTGGTATAGAAATTAGTTGGTTCTCAGCTGTCAGAAAGAATAGTGCCTGATGTCTTAAAGGCTTATTTTCATATAAGCAGCCATAGAAGGGAGAAGTCAATTAAGCCCACATGGAAGAACTACACCAACATCAATGATGCAAGGATTGCAAATTATATAATCCAGACTCAAAAAAGGAAATGGTATCAGAGCCTAAATCATGAGATTCTAGTGTGCAGAAGACTCAGGATGATCATGGAAGTCCAAAATATATTTGCCATATCTACACAGGGAAAAGTTCACAGAGAATTCCTTTTAACTGTCCTTGAGGGATCAGAATAGCCTGGCTATGCGAAAAAGAGTATTGGAGGGATGTCTATCATAGATTAAGGTGGTAAATCTGACTTGTTAAAACCTTGTCATTTGATTCTCTCTTTTACTACACTTTGTGCTTGATGTGATTTTTAACATTTTCTTTGGGTGTTTTTTTCATATTAGAGTTTATCTGTTTTGTTTTGTCCTTAGTGGCAGCCTTCCTGATGCTCTGCTATGTATTTTTCTATGCTTTTTGATATATGAAACCCAAGACATATAAAGACAACTTGATTAAGGGCTCCTGGGGAGTGTGGCAGGGGAGATGGACAGGTAAGTAGGAACTGATGTCAAGGACCACAAGAAAAAAGAAAATTTTTTCAAGCTAAATATTGTAGTGATTGTACAATACTGCTCGATATGATTAAACTATGGAATGTTATGGTGTCTGGATTAGGTCTAATAAAAATATTTGAAAGGTAAAAAAAAATTGAGAAAGCATCAGGCCCTAAAAATCCCATTATTTTCCTTCAGAAAAAAAGGGGGGGATTACATTAGTTGTCAGTGATCACTCAACAAGACAATGATAGAAATAGAATAAAATCCTCCTTCCAGTGCCCTGCTTTCCCAAGTCTATAATACTGGCTCCAAGGGAAGACATAAAACCATGGTCATGAGTATTAGAATATTTAACCTAGGGCAGTGACTAGATAAGTTCATTTCACTTTCCTGAGATGAACATCTTCATCACCCTCCATTCTACTTTTGTTATACCTTGCACTTTTCTTATACATTGTACTGATCTTTCTTAATTAAAATAAAAATTTGTTTTGGGCTTTATTTCTTACTTTCTCACAATTTCATTTGTTTCTTTCCTATTACTTAAAGTTTCACTTGCCCCTTCTTCTGATTACCTATTCCTATTTCATTTTGCCCGTTTGCTTTCATTCTATGTTCCTTCTTCCACCAAGCCCTACCTTTGAGCCACCAGTCTCTTTTCTCTTATTAGTGCAAACTCTTTGAACTTTATCAGTTCGTTTAAGTCCATTGGTTCATTATAAAGTCTTTTTCCCTTGATTTTTCTTTGAAGTATTTTGTTTTTTTAACCTCGTCCTGTACATGCAGAAGCATGTAAGTTTTTCAAATGTGTGCAATATAGTCTTATTTATTATTGTACTCCATATGGTATTCCATTTTCCAAAGTTAGAACTTTTGCCAGTGCCATTACATTACAGAGCAGGTTGATTTGAAAGCTCCTGTCCAAAAAAAAAAAAAAAGCTCACTGCCAACTAATAAAATCTTTCTATAGCAATTCTACAGGACAGAATAGAATTGATCCTTTGCTTCTGAGGCTGTAAATCTCTCTGGAAGCAGAAAACATCATCTTTCCCCTTTGAAGCAGCTGGTGCATTGGAACTATTGACCTTGTGTTTTAAAGCCTAATTTTTAACCCAGTACACTACCAGAGTTGAAAAATACAGACTATGCAGATGCTAGAAAAACAGATGGGGATAAGCAGATGAGTTTACTTCCCAGGGCATGTATAACAAAATTAGTGACTTATAAGACTAGAAACGTATGGTATTGCTACTTCCGTTACTGTTCCTGGAGGTTTTATCTGTGCTGTATTCCGTGTGTCAAGAGCTCCTATCTATACCAATGTAGGGGATGGGGGGTGGGGAAAAAGGGGAGCCAATTGCAGTGATGGCGTATAATACACCTCCGGGTGTGGGAGTGGGGAGACACACAACAGAAATGTTGGTGAATGGAGACAAAGGACAGTGTACAAAGATACCACAAGTTGTCAAAGGAAACAATAATCAGGCTTCAAGAACTAAAAATCACATCATTGTGTGCCCACCTTGCTGATATGATCGCTGACGACAAATGTGTGCATAACCAAATCTCGTGAATGAAGTAAGCTGATGGTGCCCAGCTATCAAAAAATATAGCATCTGGGGTCTTAAAGGTTTGAAAGTAAACAAGCAGCCATCTCGCTCAGAAGCAACAAAGTCCACATGGAGGAAGCACTCCAGTCTGTGTAACAACAAGGTGTCAAAGCGATCTGGTATTAGGTATCAAAGAACTGAAAATTATATCATTATAAATGAGGGGGAGTTCAGATTGGGGATCCATAGGCCATCAATAGGTAAAGTGACAGCCCCTTACAGAGGGGTTGTAGCAAAGAGACAAGCCAGTCAGGGTACAGTGTAGCAGCAATGAAATATGCAACTTTCCTCTAGTTCTTCAATGCTTACTCCCACCCACTATCATGATCCCAATTCTACCTTACAAATCCAGCTAGACCAGAGGATATACACTAGAACCAGAAAGAGGGGTAATTCAGGACAGAAAAACCCTTCAGGGGCTAAGCCCTGGTAGCGTAGTAGTTGTGCGCAGGACTAGGGCCCACTGGGACGGAGGTTCAATTCCAGCAGTGGGACTGGACCTCCTACTCCCACCACCGGAGAGCAGTGATGACCCCCCCCCCAAAAAAAAACCCTTCAGGACCAGTGGTGAGAGTAGTGATGCCAGAATGATGGAGGGAAGGTGGAGTAGAAAGGGGGGACCTATGGTAGGGATCTACATATGAACTCCTCTCTGGGGTATGGACAACGGGGAAGTGGGTGAAGGGACACATTGGACAGTGTACAATGACAAAATGATGACAATGTGTAAATTGTTAAGGGTTCATGGGGTAGGGGGAGCGGGGAGGGAGGGGAAAAAAGGAGAACTGATACCGAGGCCCTAGGTAGAAGAAAGATATTTCAGAAATGATGATGGCAACAGATGTGCAAACATGGTCTGCATGCAATTGATGTATGTATTGATCATGATAGGAGTTGTGTGAGCCCCCAATAAAATGATTAATAAAAAAAGCTGAGTCGATGTCTCCCACCCCCACCCAGGGGGATGGACAAGAGAAAATGTGGGAGGAGGAAGACAGCGGTCAGTGTGAGACATGAAAACAATACTAGGCTATCAGTTATCAAGGGGTCACAAGGGCAGGAGGGGAAGAGGATGAGAGAAAAAGGAGAAACTGATACCAAGAGCTCAACTAGAAAGTAAATGTTCAGAAAATGATGATGATAACACATGTACAAATATGCTCGAACCAATTGATGTATGGAATGTTATAAGAACTGTAAGAGCCCTCAATAAAGAATTTCTTAAAGAAAAAAAAAGAGGATGTACACTGGTACAGATAAAAGCCTGCAACCCAGGAAATCCAGGACAGATTAAACCCTTAGGACCAGAAATGAGAGTAGCAATACTAGAAGAAGAAAGATGAAATCAAATGAAAATAAGTAAAAGACTAGAAATTTATCCTGGCCATTATAGATGTGAAGACATCATGATCGTGGTGTAGACCATGTTGACTCTAAGAATCTCCTTTTAAGAGAGATGTTTCATGCCTTTTGCTATCATCTGTTAGCTCCAGTTATACCATATAACTTCCTTTCTTTGTCTCTGTTTCTGTCTGCCTCCTCTTTTTAAAATACACCAGTCATAAGATTGAGGGCCACTATATCCCAGTATGACTTCATATTAACTTGAAAACATCATCAAAGATCCTATTTCCAAACAGGGTCACATCCAAAGATACAGAGAGATTTCTTCAGCCTGTCCCTTTTGGAGGCAGAGGGGGAAAGAGGACACAATACAATTCATAACAGTAAGTAAAATGCAAAAAGACAAAAGGGCAATAAAGGGGGAAAGTAAGCAGAAAGAAAAATAAGCATTAAATTCTGCTCTTTCAAAGCATATTATTTCATGCATGCACAGGCAGAAGAAAATGGACATAACTACACATTGTTAGGAAAGACTCTTAGAGCAAGTCAGAGTCAACCCCAGAATGAAGCACTTGGTTTCATTTAAGAACAAACTCTGAAGAGGGTAAAGAGAGGGCTAAAAGAACTGTAGTTAAAGGTTAAAGATAAGAGACCTTGGTCAAGGTCTTTTCAGTGTTGATCAATATGGGTTGCCAAATAGGAGAGTTCTTTTGTAGTGTCATTCATCAACTCTGTTTGAAGAGGAGGAGGACACTAGATAAAGAGCAGAGAGAAGATCAGTGGTATTTATGTGGAATTAACAACTGCATGCAGCATATTAACTTGTTTTTTTCTGAAGGTTCCATGGTCCTTTGGTGCCACTACAAGGTTTATTGGTTTTAATTCTGTACTAGAAACTGTTGTCTTTTGGAACAGAAGTCATACCCACTGTAGCCACATTTCCAGTGTTTAACTCCACCATGGAATTTGTGTATCTTATTAAAATATCTTTTCAATGGCCTGAAAAATATTAAATAGTTCAACTCTAGGTGAATCAGAGAATGAGAAGAACTACTCTATTTATAATGCTTGCCGCTGACAGAAGTTTTAATGGGTACTTGTGGTAGTTACATAATTTCGTGTCAACTTGATAAATGAGTGGAGGGATGGAGTCTAATCCGTCAATCGGGTCACAAGTCTGATGACGTCTCTTTGTGAGTGAGACCCTCCCATGAGGATTCTGGGAACTTCCCCTTCTGTGCCTTCTTCCTGTGGAAAAGCCACGTGGAGCTCTGCTGAGACCTCCATGCAGTAGAGACCTGCACAGACAGCCCTATGATGTTTCCACTGTCGTTGGACCACAAGAGTTTTTAACCAGCTGGCCTGTGATCTTCTTGCATTTGGCATCAATTGCAAGTGGCAGCGTGAGTCTGAAAAGAAATTTATGGACTGGTATCAGATATATGGGCTAATATCGAACATATGGACTTGATTGATCTGGACTGGGCTGGAGTGTTTTCATAATATACAATTATCCTTCCATATAAAGCTCTTTTCTATACATATATGAATGTCCCTGGATTTGGTTCTCTAGTCAACCCAGCTTAACACAGTACTTCTTCCTGTGCCGTTTACTTATGGCCCTGGAGTGCTTTGGGACAGTAAAAAGAGAGGGGGAATGACAAACTCTATTTAACAGCCAAATTAAAACAAACTACAGTGAATATTTCTATAGGTCACCCTGGGCTAGAGTGAAAGTTGAAGAATATAGGCTATAACTTTTTTTAATATGGTCAGTTTGCTGCAACTCTAACTCAACTGCTTTTGTCAAATGCACTCATGAAGCTTTCTTCACTAGGGTACATTCCAAATGTTTCTTATTGCCCCAAGCTGACTCTGCACTGCTTCCCAGAGACACTGAACACACGAATCAAAGGGTCTTATTCTAAGACCCTCATGCTTCCATCGTGGCTGCTCCTCTGTTTTCTTCTGACAGTTGCTTGACTGAAACGAAAAGATCCCCTCCCAGGCCTATTGAGTATTTGTTTTCTTATGACAGTTAAATGCCCTGGCTCATGGTTACCCCAAGCACAGCCACAGAAAACTAGCCTTGTGGAATCCCATGAGTGGCTGTGAATCAGGATGTTGAGATCCATAAGCTTTCCTTTGACTGATATTTTGGAAGAAGATCATCAGGCTTTTCTTCCTCATCAGTCTTAGTCCCGACTCTCCAGTGAACTTTGTTTAGCTTTTTAGGAATACAGGGGCCTCCACTGGCAGACAAATCATGGCTATGCATATTTGTATTTACATTTCTGTTTCATTTGCATTTAGTAGTAAGATGGTCACGACACGGTGGGTTGAGAGACCAATGAGCTTGCCATGTTAGAATGAGCCCCCTTGGGTCGCCACAGGACCAGAATGTAGGTGCAGTTTGGAGAAGAGAAATGCGATACAGGCAACGAGTGAAGGAACACGTACCGTGATGCCTTAGACCTATAATGAAGAGAAAATTCTGTCTCTCACTTTCATAAGTTTTGAAATTGGATTTTCAGTTCTCTCTGGAGCTAATTCACACTAACTAAGTGGCAAAGGATTGATAGCCCAAAATGCCACTTTATTAATTTACACTAAGAAATATAACTTCCAGGTGGATTGGAATGCTCACTGAGCCTAATCAGAATCGTACTTTCTCTGCAGAAATGTCTACTTGAGGTGGGGAGAGAATAAAACTAGAGGGTAACTTGATGAGCAGTGAATATGACTGAAAGAAATGGAATACCCTTCAGGCATGAGGAAGGCAGCCCAGAGGTGAGCTACTGGTTGGCTGCTAGCTGCAATTCAGCAGTTCAATTCCACCAGCTGCGCCGAGGAAGAAAGATGGTGCTGTCTGCTCCCATAAAGATTTCCAGCTTCAGAAACTCGATGTAATGGTTCGACTTTGTCCAGCAAGGTTGGCTGCAAGTTGGATTTGGCTTGATGGCAGTGACTTGTAAGGCACAAGGTCACTTCTCACGTCTTGGAGCTATACCTGCCAAGTCAACCAGAATACTTCTCAGTTGTCCTAGAGAGAGTTAAGGCAATAATGGAGTATATGGACTCAAGTGTCAAAATTCTTTATTGATGGACATCATTTCTGCTTGAATTTTCACATTATTAATACCTCCTGCTCTTTTTATTACCAGTGTATTTTTAAGTTCAGGCTTCCCAGGTGGAATTGAAGAGGATCTCGTCGTTTACCTGGGACATACTTCAATAACTCATCTTAGTGTGAAGTTCTATTACTGGAAAGTAATCCTCTTGGAAAGGCCATTGGATGCTGAAGAATCACTGCTGACTCACAGTGATTCGATTTAATGGGGCAGAATTGAATGACCCCCAATGGTTTCCTACATTGTAAATTTTTATTGGAACATGTCACCAGGTCTTTTCACCCACACAGGTGCTGGTGAGCTTGAACTACCATCATTGGTTAATAGGCCAGGGCTCCTTCAGGAAGCCAAAATGAACAACCCACTGGTATTGAGTCAATTCCAACTCGTAGACACCGCCTCATTTTTCTCCCAAGAAGCACCTGATGGGTTGGAATCTCTCCCACCCCTGACTTTATAGTTGGCAATCCAACACTTAACCCACAGAGCCACCAGAATCCCTTCCTTCTTGAAAAGGCAAACCTTATTCATTTATGTGAGCTTTTCTCTCAGCCAGACTTGGAATCAACAGTCCTGTGAGTTCACTCTATAGGGTCTTGTGTTAGACTGGGTTGCCAAAGAAACAAATCCAGTGACACGCATCTATGTCTGAGCTTTGTACCAGCTCATAATCCGATATCTAAAGAAGGCATCCCAGTGCAGGCCAACTGAAGTCCCCAAGTCTGATGCAAGTCAGGGCCCTCTGATGACTCACGTAGCTACAAGCCATTGACTCAGAAAAGTGGAGCAGGGAGATCCCAGGCGGGTGGCAGGTGCAGAGTCACGTACATCCAAAGTCAGTGCAAACATGGCAGGGTGCTGACCGCCGACATGGGTAGGCTTCTGCCCCAGAAGGTAGACACAGAGTCCCAGCAAGCAGGAAGATAGAGTGGCACAGAAAGGGGGGTCCCCAGTGTCTTCTTATCAGAAGGCCATGCCCAAGGAGACATGACGAGACTGTGACCTGACTGAGAGTGTGGACTCCACACTTTGGTAAAAATCAAGTTGACATAAAATCATCAAACTACCATTGGTGGCAAGGGCACGTGTGGACAAAAGGGACTCCAGGATACTCCACGATACTTAATGCCTAGGAGGATGGCTTGGTAGAATGGCCTGACAAAGGACTAAGGCTCTGCTCACAGTGGTTGTGCCTCTAGGTCGCTGTGACAAGAAACCTATGTTTATTTTCCTGTACATGTGTTTCCACACAGAAAACAGACAATAGGGGCTGTTAAAATGCCTCTACCAGTACATAATAGGGAAAACAATCACCTCTAAGAACTCTTTTTAATGCTACACTAATTTTGGTGCATGACTTTTTATACATTTAATGTGTTTTCTTGGCATATACTTCTCCATTCATTTCTTCAATGAACATTCATTGCAAATGGTCTATGCACTGGACAAGGGCCTTACTCACAAAGCATTTATTCTACCCCATACATTCCAAGCTTTTTCTTTTTTCTTAGTTTTATATTTTCATCCCCCCCCCCCCCCGGGCACGCACATTCTAGGTCCACATACTACCTTCCTTTATTCGAATAGTCTTTCTTGACCACTAGCTTCTCTTGCTATGTGTTTCCCTTTATCTTTAGTATAATTTATATGATTATTTATCTATATACCTGTACCTTTTAAAAGGCATGATAATAATATCAGTTATTAGGTACAGCCAAATCTATGAGCAACTGAATTAGTCCTGAACCATTCCCCAAATCCCTGCTATACTTGAGACCATTGTTAAGAACCACTGGGCCATTCATTTTATTGAGAATTCTCCTCCCTTATGCTGGCACTCTATGTCATCTAAAGGGATTAGATCCCTCCAATCACATGTCCAAAGTAACAGAGACAAAGTCTCCCCATGCTTGTCTACAAGACATATTTTGGCGATTACTTCCTCCAAGATGGACTTGTTCACTCTTCGACAAGCCTTCCTATATTCAATATTCCCCATCTGCAGCACAGTTCAAATGTATTGACTCTTCTTTGGTCTTCCTTGTCCCTTCTTCAGTGGTATTTATATAGTGCTGTGCAGTAATATTCCCTTTATCTTGATGATCTCAAGGTTTTGTTTCTCTTACAGACTCACTTATTTTGATCTCTCTTTTTTTTAAAATGCTTTCCTGCAGTTTTACAAGCCAAGTTCTGAATTAAATGTGTGCGTGTTGGGTGTAGGAGTGATTAATTCCATTAGCTCTCTTTATCTAGTCCAGAACACTGCTTGCCCAGGTCTACAGCCCTGGTAGATCACAATGGCTTCTCTACTCTAATATTATTTTGCTCCAAATTCCCAGGCAATCCCTGGATTTCCTCCATTGTACACCCCCCTACTAATGCCCACAGGGTGGCTGGGAAGGAATCCAGACATCCTGCAGCCACACATATGTCTTAATTCATATTCCAGCCCCCGCAGTCTTTACAGGTCAAGGCCCTCACACGGACCTCCCCAGCCCACCCACAAAGCCCTCCCTGAAGTCTAGAACATGCCTCCCTTCTTCTCCCATATTTCAATCATGCCCCAACGTGCTCAGTCTACACCCAAGCACACATCTCCACCAGTGCCTCATAAAGGGAATTTTAAAGAGGTTCATGAATCTAAACGCCACAACTGTGAAAAAGGACAACCTGTGAATAAGAACAAACCAGTCAACTGCAGCCACAGTTCACACAGTAAAGAATAAAAGGGTAAAGGAAAGAGAGGCTTGGGAAGCTAAATTGGTCTTCAAGCCATTTTCAGGAGAGTGTTAGTGGTGAATATATTGGATGAATTTTCCCTGAGGCAGAGGTTGTATTAATGAAATATTCGATGGGTAAAATATTGAACATTGCATGAAACATCAAAAGAAGATAAAGGAAAACAGAATGCTCAAATTACAGAATACTTGGTTTCATATGCAAGTAAGATTTTGATGAATTATCCAACAATGGTTACAATGGTTGGATGAATTATCCAACAATGGTTACAGTGGTATATTGACAGGGAGTTGCCAGAGGTTCAGGCCAGATTCAGAAGAGGATGTGGAACAAGGGACACTGTTGCTGATGTCAGATGGAGATAGGCTAAAAGCAAAAAATACCAAAAAGAGGTGTTCTATTGATTATGTAAAGGTATTCTATTGTGTGGCTCATGACCAACAAGGAGTGGCCTAGAGAAGACTGCTATTCTCATTGTATATCATTCTCTGCATCTTTGCTTGTTTGTTTGTTTCTCTTTTTTGCTCTGTAGATGTAGGAGTCAATAGTTGTTGTGTCTTAGTTGACCACTTCTAAGCTTTTACAACCTCTGACACTACACATCAAGCCAGGGTGTACAACATAAACATTTATTTATTATAGTATGCCAGTTGATTGAATTTTCCTGCAATCCTATGGTCGAAAGCTTTTAGACCACATCAAACAATCTGATGATTGTTTGCTTGCCTAGATGGTTCATTTGATGAAGATTCCAACTGGGTGAATGCCCCAGAGTAGACTCTCAGACTTCATGACCTAATAGCTTTCTCCTCCTGGACTGGTACAGGCTAGATCATTTTCTGCAGTTATGGCTCATCGATGTGGCTCTTTGTTTAGCCCTGCCTCCTTTACTTCTGTGACCCAATAGACTTGGAGAACCTATTCCTTGAACCCTATCACCCACCCACCCACCCCACCCCCACACACACTCCACACCATCCCCCTGCTTATGGCTGCTCAATGGAGTACTTCACACTTCAGGGTACACCCTTCAGGAAGAGACTCAGTCTAAGCTCTGCCATTCTCTAGTCTTTGATCTTCTTTTCTACTCCTCCAACTACATTTGGCCACTATTACATGACATTGGAGCCAGTTGATGAGTTAGACATCTTTATTTCATGAAAAAAAAGTTTTTGTGTTTAAATCTTTTCTTCATTAGGCCTTTTCTATTTTCCTAGGGGAAGGAACATGTTTCATGGCACATATTTTAGAGCACTTTGGTTTGTAAGAATTGGGCTTGATGGAAAAGAAAAGAATCCATAAGTGTCAAAGTTCCAGAGTTTGGTTGACTTCAAGTGAAGAGGTTATTTCACACATTCTAATGGAAGAAAGCTTGTATGGTGATGACAGAACAGGTTCCCATATCCCAATGGAGTTGATTTTGGAATAAGCAAGATTAGACTATCCAGAGGTCTCTGAGAAGTATTCAGCAAACTGTCCCAAATCTAAAGTCAAAATTATAAGTGGGGATAACAGCAGGGGAAGGAATCTCAAAGCAGAAAATACTCAAATGGAACCAGGTGTTTTTTAGAGCTGTTTTTACCACAGACCAAGTGGTTTATAACAACTAAAATTTAGTATCGTCTCATAGTTCTGGAGGTAGGAGTCCTGTCACCTGTGTTGATTTCTTCTCAGAGTTATAAGGGAGAATCAGCTTCATGCCTCTCCATAGCTTCTGGTGCTGGCTGATGACTTCCTGTAATTCCCTGCCTTACAAATCACTCCAGTCTCTGCCTGTGTCTACAAGTGGTGCTCTTTCCACTATGTCCCTCTGTGCCTCTTTTCTCCTTTGGTAAGGACAACACTGATACTGATTACTCCAAGGAAGCTTTTTGGTAACCTACCTGATAAATCTTCAAGGATTACATTTCCAAACCACTTGATGTTCAAGGTACAAAGAGATTAGGGAACACACATATAATTATATGTATATAGTGAAATTATTTATATCTCTATATAAAATTTCATTTCATAAAACCCAGGAGGTTACTTGTGCACATCTTCAATACATAGACCCTCTGGATGCTAAAGGAAACAAATTTACACAAAAAATTCTCATGGGCATTGAAGTGTTGTACTAACTAAGAGAGGGTTCCAAATGTATAGACCTTCATGACAATGGTGTCTCTAAGGTGAGCCAGAGACATATTATAAACTATAGATGCATGAATGAATTTGGGGCTGGCATTTAATTCTAGTCCTAATAATAATAATCATGTATAGACTTTGTGACAAATACCTAAGTATGGACTATGGGAATCGATAAATGACAACAGGACTTTCAGAATGGGCTATAAGGACAGCAAGTCGATAAGGCATCAGTTGGGCTGAACATTTGTCTCTAATACCAAAAGGACTCTCCTCAAGTATAGATTGTCCTAATGACAAAGGGAAAAATAGGAGCCAAAGAAACTCAGCAAACTGAATTGTTAGTTTGAGTTAATCACATCAATTGGACACAACAGAGTCACCTTGAATTGCCTGTGTTTTCATTTTGTCATCCCCCTGAGGGAAATACAGACCCAAGTTAATTTCAGTTTGGGAAAAGCAAACATTATTCCACACCTACATAGATTCTTGACTGTAAAGTTTTAAACCTGCTACATGTGAGGCCTTGCCTGAATTTTCAACAAACATACATACAACACATACCTTCACCATGAACTAGTTCAAACCCATGGAAATAATTAGATCAAGTCAGACTGAGGTCAGGCTGTGATCCTATGAAAGAACTGTGGATGTAGAAAGAAATCAAAGTTTGAAAGCCTAAAACTTGACATTAAATTTGCTGACTAGATATTGAAACTCAACAGAGGGAGACAAGAGATATCACAGAAAGTTGTATTTCAGACAATTAGCTCTGACTGTGAAATCATAAACTAACTCCCTTGTCATAGAAGGAAGTGAATTCTAACATTACTTGGTTCATAAAAATAGTGACTGAAGTACAGTTGAAATGTTTACTTTGAAAGAAGAAACAAAACCACATATTCCAGCTGCAAGGAGAATCCTCAGAAAGTAATATGAACTAGTAGGCTAAGGGAATTTGGGGGACACTAGAGAGAAGACCCTTTGTGCTTATGTATGTCAAGGTTTGGCCAGAACCCATTATCTCTTGCAAAACTGGCCCTGCCTGAGTGATGGAACAGCCACTATTGGAGCCAATGGATTTGTCTTGGGGTTCTATGCATTTCCTACATGCCTTAGCAAAGACACATGTTCATTCTTACTAATTCCAACTTCACAGAAACCCTTCTGTAGTAGGGTAGGGAGAGGAAAGAGGAAAAAAGAAATTAAATGAGAATTTTATTCATGATGCATGTGTTACTCTATAATCTTAGAGACTTTCTACAATGGATGATGGATAAGCAAAATGTTTACAGAGAGCTTGCTACAATGCTCTTGGGGAAATAAAAATCTATTTCCCTTGGGATGCAAGCTTTTATTAGGAGGCAAAGGAAACAGGAGGATATTTTTGAAATGTTAACCAATGCCATCTGTATTCACAGTCATTCTTGAGTTCTTGATGGTCTGAATGCTTGCAGGAGAAGGGCTGATTCGATCTAGAAGAAGTCGGTATTTATTTCATTTTAGATTTGTAAATAGAGGTTTAAAAAACTCCAGAGCAGGCATCCAGGACAGGAAATTCCTAGAGGGCATATCTGGAAACCCACAGTGATGGACTGTAGGCTCAGGGGCAATCTGAGAGAAGATGGGCACGCACTTGGTTGCCTTAGGTAATACCTACAGGATGGCAAGTCTTCTAGAGGAACTTTGAACCCAAAAGTCAAGCAAAGACTTTTGAATGAGCAGTGGCTGAGTTTGGGACTTTTGAGGCCCCTGCCTGAGTGCGGTATGGGAAAACTCTGAGGGATTTGTAGTATGTACAGAAAAGGACACGCCATGATTGAACAACAGAATATAAAGAAAGTATCATTTGGCAATTGAAGACCATTGATGGGGTGAAGATTCTGCAGTGGCCGTAATGAGTGCTGCAGTCCAAGCAGGACGAGCCACAACTTGTAGGGACAAAGGAGCAAAGATCATCATATAAAGAAAATGTACCAGCGTAATATGTTTATTCATCCTTCTCTCAGCCCCAAGTTTTCGTTCAACTTCTGGCTTGAAATGTAAAAAGAAAAAAGACAAGAAACATCTGATAGAGAATCATAAACAGACTGATCAGAAACCTTTAATTGACCTCAGTGGATTCATGAAATAATGGAATAAGCTTGAACTGGTAAAACAAAAAGTATTCACCATCATCCAATTTGCGTCATTTCAGTCATAAGATGTCAAAAAGGCATTTTCCTGTTTAACATACAAATGTTACATCTTTGTGAAAATTAAGTCCACTATATATTTGAGAGTGATTGGGACATCATTTAATCATCATTTAATCAAGGATGGCTTTTAATTATTATTTTAAAACGTTAAATCTTTCCATCCTAACCAGGACTTTAAACTATGATTCTGTCAATGTTTGGGTTCAAGGCCCTCTGTTTAAAAGCAAATATCTGTGAAATAGCCTATAGGTTTAGCAGATAGTAGATAAGTGTTAACAAATAAAACCTCTCATGTTCGTGTAAAAGTATGTGATAGAGTCAATGACTGAAGGTAAAAATTAATATTTGAAAAGGGTGCACTCTAGAAAAATTCAATGAGTTCATAGTTTTGCCTGCAAAGAGAAAACAAGTTCATTTGGCCTCAGGTCACACATGAATTATTTGTACCAGGATGACACTTTAATAATTAATAATGAGACACTTAATATCCTTGCCAACAAGCCTCTACCAAGAAACCAAACTTTAAAAAATTGCGGAGTAAGTCTGGGGTCTGAATAAATGAGTTGGGTGGTCTTATAGGCTATTTTCATCATGTTGGAGGGGCACAGTGGGCTGCTTTTCTCCAATAAAGGACTGTACCATGGAGAGCATCTATTTATATTCCAAAGTCAGGCCACCGGCTTGTTTGGAGAATACTGCCAGAAATGAAGCAGTCTTACATTATTAATCGCCTCTTTATCCTCTCTATGAGTGCTACCACACTTTAGTCTGGATTTGTCCACCTCATCTTTTCTCCTTTCGCCACGTATTTTTAACCCGCTACAATGTAAATACAGATTATTTTTATTCCAAATAGTCTATGTAGCTTGCTTTCATCAGCATATAAGGAACTACCTTTATTAATCATTTCATGACACAAATGTCTCCAAATCACACTACAGATGGGTTACTTCTGTCACATCTACGTTCTGCTTCATATATTTATAATTTCATTTATTTCCTGGACAGAGTTCTTACTGCTTCCTTTGAATTCCTCTGAGATTGGAGAGTTCTTCCTAATTTGGGGGGCTGGGGAAGTTCTGTCTATTGAGTATCAGTGAGTAAACACACTTTCTTTTTTTTCTTTTTTTTTGGGGGGGGAGGGGCATCACTGCTCTCCGGCGGTGGGAGTAGGAGGCCCAACCCCACTGCTGGAATTGAACCTCCGTCCCAGTGGACCGCAGTCCCACGCACAACCACTACGCCACCGGGGCTCAGCCCCAAACACACTCTCTTTATACCCAGTTGGGATACATTTTTTGAGGTAAATGGTGATATGAAAATGCCAATAAAATCACTTTGTTTAAAACTAATGTTCAAGACATACTAATACTCTTTAGTCACCATTATGCTCAGTGCTCATATGCAAATCTTCCTTTGAAACTCCTAATTACTTAAATGAGTTAAACAAAATGACTTAAAAGTTTGTGGAAAAGATTTCATAATCTTTGTATTCCATTTCCCCCATAAATGTTTTAAAGCTATATCATATTGATACAACTTATAAATAAATGAATCAACCATTATAAAATTTCAAAGTAACCACCATGGACTGATACTATGGTTTTATTAAACTATAAGTTATCCATAAAGATAGCTGCAATTTTGTTCTGCAACCCATGCAAACAAAACTATAAATACTAACATCCTAAGTCTGAGTGTTACTATTTAACTGTACGATGAAATTTTGCAGGAAAGGGCTCTTTCAATGCATATTAGCATGATAGTCATTAACTCACGCTATAATTATTTCAGAAGCTATTTATTGAGTGTCGCCTGTGTTCCAAGCACACTGCTAGGCAATGACTAAAAGAGACAAAATCGCTGCCTTTTCTAAGATTACAACCTAGTTGGAGCATAAAAACATATATATATACAATGAGCATCTTTTTTTTTTTTAACTTATGTAAGGACATTTCCGCGAGCAGACACAGAAGGAGGTGCTTAAATGCAGCAAGTACTATCTAGGGTGGTATGGATTGAGTTGTGTCCCTCCCTAATCTAACTCCTGTACCTACGAAGGTGAAAGTTTTCCTTTGTTATGTTAATGTATCAGAATAGTATATTTTATCAGAATTATCCTAAACATAATTCCTTCTGAGCAAAGACCTTGAGAAAGATGGACAGAGACAAAGAGATGCCCAGACGCGCACAAAGGTAGAGGCAGATGCACCTACTAGGCCAGGAACACTGAGGATTGCAGACAACTAACAGTAGTTGAACTCCTGGAGACCAACACTGCCCCTGTGAATTCCTGAAATGGCAACGTTACAGGGGTAGAGAACCCCGTCTTTCTCCCTCAGAGTGACTGGTGCTTTCAAGCTGCTGCCCTTGCAGATCGCAGGCAATGAGGGCCCACCAAGCCACCAGGGTTTCCGTGAATAAGAATCAACTCCATGGCAGTGATAGTGAGTGAGATCATTATTTGAAAGAGAAAAGGATGGCATTCTTCTAGACCTGACCCCTGAGTTTGGGCTTCTAGAGCTTGAAGGAAATAAATTGCCAACCTCAGAAGATGTCCACCAGTATTCTTATTGTTTGTGTTTAACATCGCAGCACCAAGGAACTGAGGGAGGATGGTGCTAGGCCAACGGAGTAAATTCATACCTTGGGACAGGATGGGTCCATGTGTTCAGGAAAGCGAAGAGGCAAGGAAAGATGAAAAGCTGTTCAGGATTGGGCTGGGATGTGAGATTGGAGGGCTAGTGGATAGCCCAGATCATGACTGCCTTGTAAGGCTGTGTAAGAAATAAGACGATTATAAAGAATGAGATGGGACATCCTTGTGTGAACAATGAACAAAGAGATAGTAAGTTCTCACATTTTAAGAGTTTCCCTTTTGATGTTTTGAAAGGGAAGGTAAGAAGGAGATCATGGAAGTAGATAGTTTAATAGGAGACTGCAATAAGTAAGGTAAAGGACAGAAATAAGAGTTGGTGAGAGAAGATGAGAATCTCATTAGGATTTGAAAGCAGAGGAAATAGGATTTGCTGGAAAGGCTGAAAATAAGATTCATGCCCTAACGCTAGAGGAAACATTTACTGAGATGAAGAGTAGATTTAGGGCCAGAGGGATAGGCCTGTAAGTCCTGGGGTTCAGTTTTAGCCAAATTAATTTCAGGTGCCCATTATATTCATAGAGATAGTGAGACTTATAAATCTGGAGTTAAGAACAAATTAAAATATACACTTGGGAGTTATGAAAATATAGATGGGAATTAACACCATCAAGAGTAGCTGA
>PVJH01023471.1:0-34734 GCA_004026705.1 Nesogale talazaci | reverse complement strand
CTAAGGGTATGTAACATAGCATGGAGTTCCTGAGGGAGTTCCAAGGATATACTTTGGGGACAGGGTGTGGTACCCCATCAGACTCAACTTGGGACACTCCTAAAGATCAGCAGACCTTGAACTATTTACAGGTTTTTATTTTGCTATTAATTTTATTTTTTTTACTTATATATATTTTAGACATGGGGATTTTTTTGCCATTGTTATTGTTTTATTTTCTTTGGTTGTTTCATCTTACAGTGCTTTTTTTTCTAGTGCATATGTTTTATCTCTCCAGGTCTTGCTAGATAAGATAAACTGGATGGACAGTCTGGAGGAGAAAATAACGGGACTGATGGTTCCAGGGGGAACATGGGAGATGGGAAAGAGGTGGTGGAAGGGAGGTGGTGTTGATCAACCCTGGGATAAGGGAACAACAAGTGATTCAAAATCAGTGACAAGGTGGATGTGAGAGGCCTGATAGGGAATGAACAAGAGTAATCCAAGAAAGAGAAAATACTGAAACCCCAATGGAGGCTGAGCATGATAGTGGGACAAGAGGAAAGCAAAAGAAATAGAGGAAAGAGGGGAGGTAAAAGATATTTATAGAGGTCTGAATACAGGCATGTACATAGGTGAATATATTTATATATGATGATGGGGAAAAGATATATGTGCATACACTTATAAGGGTAATACTAAGGTAGCAGATGGGCATTGGACCTCCACTCAAGTACTTCCTCAATGCAAAAACACTTTGTTCTATTAAATTGGCATTCCTTGATGCTTACCTTCCTAACATGATTGCTGAAGACAAATGTGTGCCTAAACAAAAGTGGTGAAGAAAGCTGATGGTGTCTAGCTATAAAAAGATGTAGCATCTGGGGTTTTAAAGGCTTGAAAGTGTACAAACGGCCATCTAGCTCAGAAACAACAAAACCCACATGGAAGAAGCACACTAGATTGTGTGACCACAATGTGTCAAAGGGGTCAGTAATGAGGCTTCTAAAAATCATAGCATTGTGTGCCCACCTTCCTGATATGCTTGAAGATGACAAATGTGTGCCTAAGAAAATGTGGTGAAGTAAGCTGATGTTGCCCAGCTATCAAAAGCTATAGCATTTGGGGTCTTAAAGGCATAAAAGTAAACAAATGGCCATCTAGCACAGAAGCAAGAAAATCCATATATAAGAAGCACACCAGTCTGTGTGAAGACAATATGTCGAAGGGATCTGGTATCAAGCATAAAAGAACTAGAAAGAACTAAAAAATTATATCATTATGAATGAGGAGGGGTACAGATTGGGGACCCAAAGTCCATCAAGAGGTAAAGCAACAGCCCCTTGCAGGGAAAAGAGTCAGTCAGGGTACAGTGCAGCACCAATAAAATATGCAACTCTTCTCTATTTCTTAAATGCTTCCTCCAATCCATTATCATGATCCCAATTCTACCTTTAAAATCCACCTGGACCAGAGTTATGTACACTGGAGCCAAAAGCAGAGGTAATTCAGGAGAGATCATCCTTTAAGGACTGGGGTAAGAGTGGTGATGCCAGGAGGGTAGAGGGAGAGTGGAGTAGAAAGGGGGAACCTATTGTAGGGATCTATATATGACCTCCTTTCTGGGGTACGGACCATGGGGAAGTGGGTGTGGGGACACATCGGACAGTGTCCAATGACAAAATAATGAGTTTGTAAATTGTTAAGGATTCATGGGTGAGGGGTAGTGGCAAGAGAGGTGAAATATGGGGAGCTTATATTGGAGGTCTAGGTAGAATGAGGACATTTCAAGAATGATGATGCCAACAAATGCACAAATATGGTCTGCATACAATTGACATATGTAATGATGGTTATAGGAGTTGCATGAACCCCAAATAAAATTATTTGTTGAAAAGAAACAGATCAAGCACAAAGTGTACCAAAAGCGAGATCAAGTAACAGGATTTTAACTGTTCAAGTCAGATTTATAATTTTAATCTATTATAATTGTCTTTCCAATGCTGTCTGATTGTCAGGTTTTGCCAGTCCTCAGTTATAGTTAGAGTGAAATCACCAGAGGTTTCTTCCTTGTATAGATCCTGCAAATGTATTTTGGGTTTTCACTGTCATTGTCATCCATAGCCTTCTTCAAACCAGGATCTCAAAATTTAAACTGTGATACTATTCCCTGCATTGGATTTGGATTATGTATTTTATTATCCTTGGAACATGAATGTCGATGTGTGCCTTCCATATGAGCTTACTTGACATATCCTTTTGATGACTACTTGTTTGGAAACAACCTTTAAACTCCAAATACTAGTCTTTGTGATATCGGAAATCATCTAATTTCTTCATCACACTTTGCAAAAGCAGAATATCTACTATGCTTTCTATATGGTGGTAAACATTGACTAGGGCCATGCCATAAAAACAAATTGATCTTCTATTAGAGCTAGGATTTGGTGTGAATCCCAAACTCATTCCCGAATCTATGTTGTTGTTTTTTTTGATCTGTCTCTGCTTCACCTTGGAAACAACTTGTATTTTATGGTGGAGGATCTTATCGATCACCCCTCTGAAACACAAGGATTTTCTGTTTATAGTGTCATTGATTAACCAATGGTACTAATTTTAAAACACCATTGAGGAAGGGAGATTGAATAAGTGTAGGCTAACTAGAAATCACAATATATGGACTATTGTACAGAATAAATCCTCATTGAATCGGATGGTATACATCGTTATTAGAGTAGATGGTTATGCTTTTCTCCGACACAGCACCTTGTTTGTCTTTCCTGACCTTGTGATAATCAGTACATAGTTAAACCATGAGGCTACCAGGGCTCCTTAATTGACAAATAATTACTGGAAATCATAATTAAATGATGGTAACAAAATAAACTGTGATAGACCATTCAAATATGTGCCCCGCACAGACCCATTTTGCAAAGATTTCAAAAAGTGATTTTATATTTTGACTTTTCCTGTTGTTTCCATGTTTCTCCTCTTTTCTTTTTTCTCCTCATTCTTTAAGACCTTGCTTTTTAAATACATCAATAGGGGCTGAGCCCCGGGGGTGCAGTGGTTGTGCGCGGGACTGCGGCCCACTGGGATGGAGGTTCGATTCCAGCTCCATGGAGTAAAGGCTGGGCCTCCTACTCCCACCACCTGAGGGCAGTGATGCCCCTCCCCCCAAAAATAAATAAATAAATATCAGAATAATAACAACACAAACAAAAGTAATATGAATTTCAGAAAACACACAGAATGATTAAATCAGTCTTTTAAAAAATTATGGAAAGTTTACCAAATCAATGGACTACTCTCTTTAACAGTAACAAAGCAAGGAAGAGAGAAACAGAGAAGAAAAAAATGCTAAAGGAGGGAGATATAATTTGATATCCAGTTATCAAATTATAATTTTCAAATCTCCTGCTTTAACTAACGAAGCAATATATAAAATAAATAGAGAAAGAGGAAAAATAGGGAAAGAGGGAAAAAAAAAGAGGAAAAACAAATACATTAAAAATCAGAACCACCCCTGAGAAAGGAAACGCATTGAAATTGCATAACAGACTTTAAAAAGTAAAATAAACCCATGTCTTAAGCCTATATATTCTCAGAGATCTCAAAGAAAGTAGAAAAAATTAACTAAAAAGTCAATTCAAAAAGTCATGTGCAAATGAAAAATAAGTGTAACTTTTAAAGAAAATCACCAAAAAATTAAAAATAGCTAAATTCCAGGAATTATCAATAATTAAAATGCAAAAAATGATTATTTTCAGTCATAAAATTAATTTACAATGTTTGCTAACATATGGATGAATTTGAAAGCAAATTCATGGAGAAAAAATAGATCAACAAGATGAGGGAGGAAGGGGGAGTAGTTCTTTATATGAGTTTCTCATTTTGGTGATCAAAAGTTTGGTGGTAAACTGTGGTGGCAGTTACACAAAATTGTGAATTAATGTCACTAAAATACACCGTTAAAGATCATTATGGTGGTAAGATTTATAATAAATATATCTATAATACTTTTAAAATAAAATGCAATAAAAGTTTCAGAAGTAAGGAAGTTATTAAAACCAGTAAGTTATTATTTTCATCAAAAATAAATTAAATTTTCAAAGGATTTGGAGCAACCAAAGCTCTCATTGATTTCTGGTAAAAATAAAATTCTGTCTCACACTTTAATAACAAATTTTACCTCATGCAGAATGGAGACCTGATTTTTTTTTTCATTGTGTTCAGTTCAAGATATGGTAGTATGTTCTCTCTTTTGGGATTTCTAACTCAAGGTGTTTGCACATTTCATTATAATTGACTGTTTCTTTTTAGATTGTTCTTTGATACTCTCTGCTCAACTCTTTGATTTCATCATTTCTTCCACTTGTCTTAGGTACTGTCTGATTAAGAGCAACATTCAGATTTTTTTCTGACTTTCACATTGATCGTTTTTTGCCTATCTTTTTAATGACCTTTTTATTTCTTTGTGAATAATGCCCTTGATGTCCTCCCATAGTTCCTGGAGTCTTCTGTGATTAGCATTCAATTATTCAAATGAGTCTGACACTGAACTGTTCTAAACATCCAGGTCCTATATTCTCTAGGTCATATTTTGTCTTTCATGAAAATCTTTTAATTTTCTTGTGTTTCAACCGGTTCCTAAATAGGATAAATTGATGATCCATTTCAAAGTTGGACCCTGGCTTCATGTTAGCTGCTAATATTTAGTCTCCCCATTATCTCTGCTGACAGATGTAGTGGGTCGATTTGTTTTCTGGGTATTCCAACTGGAGAAGGCCATGCATGTGTGCACCATTTGTGTTGCTCAATAAAGGTATGTCTAATGAATAAGTGCTAATCTTGCAAAACTTTATCATGTGATTTTCAAGTTCATTTTATCCCCAAGACCATACTTTCCTTTTCATTTTCTCTTTTTATTATTAGTATTTTTTTTTACTAAATATGATACTGCAAAACATTTGTTGCTTTTTCAAAATTGAGACTCTTAATTAGTCAGGGTCTCCTGGGTGTACTTAAAATAATACTTGTACTCAGGGTGCAAATGAATTTCTTTGTTTACAGACAAAAGAGCTGTAGGAGTTTCTTAAGTCTTAAAGTTCTGTGAATTTAAAACATATTTTACTGAAACTTGATTTCTTAAGCCAGAGAAAAGCCCTTACTGTAATTGATGATATTAAGTATGCTCTGTTTCAGGTTTGGGCGCCAGGCCCTTTGCCATCACCAATATGCTTTTCCCTTTGAAAGACATTTCTAATCTTGGCCCCACTTATGGAATGTTGGCATTGGGGGGAGGGATGGTTGTTTGTTTTGGGGGGCATCACTGCCATCTGGTGGTGGGAGTAGGAGGCCCAGTCTTGCTGCTGGGTTTGAACCTACAACCCAGTGGGCCGCAGTCCTGCGCAGGAATGTTGGCCTTTTGAATGCCGCTCTCTCTTCCTTTAACGCCAAGTAAGCAAAAGACTTCTCCCATGGTCTGGGTGAAAGTGTCCATTTAACTTCATTATTCCATGTATGCACTTTTTCATTCTGAAGATGAAATATATAAAGAATTGGAAAAAACAATCATAGTTTGGGACTTTTTTTCAATCTCGAATCAACAGGAGTTTGTGTGTCCCTGGCAGCAAATAGGAGGGTCTTGAAGAAAGCTGTAGCTAGTACACAGAGAGCTATCTCCATCCTAGACCTTGAATTGGTCCCAAAGTCATATTCAGTGCTCAATCTTCACAGATATGTCTAACCATAATGTCACTAAAAAAAAATCAACGATGTAGAGATAGTGGGCTTACAGAAGAATTGGAACACACACACACACACACACATACACACACAGAGAGAATTGAAAAGTTAGCCCTAAAAGGGTCCTCAGAGCTAGAACACATAAGAAAAGGAATTCCTTTCCTTTGTCTTTTTATCTCATTCTACTAGAAACATGGACCCCTTTTTGATGAGTATAGCAAAATATTTTTAAATTAAAAAGGCCTTACATTAAGAATCTTTGAAAATAAAATATCAGAATAATGTGTCGTGATAGGCTCAGTTAGTCTTACATTGTTTTCTATCAGACATACTGTTGATGGACTTTGATCCTTTCCTCGCCTGTCTTTTCTTTGGCTCGTTAAATGTGAGATTTTCCCCTAGGACAGCCTTTGGTGCAATACTTGCAAAATTTTCTGAAACAGACTAAATGGATCATGAGGAAACAGACTGTAGACAGTGAACAAGCCTAATATTGTGAATAAATCAGCCTCAAGTCCAGAAACCCCATCTGGAAGAGCTTGTTCAACTTAATGTAGAGTAGTAGAGATTTCTACTCACAAAGAAAGAATGATGACACTTTTCTCCTCATAGAAGCAGCAAGAAGCTACAGAAGGAAAGTTGTACACCCTGGATCCCATAAAGAATTATGTGCATGTCTATTCTCAGGGTGATAATGAGAGAAGTAAGGGAGTGAAGGTTGAGATTTGGGCAGAGCATGTGTAGAGTCCATAACTACATTTCCCAGAAGGCCATGCTACCTCAATGGAAGTTCCCAAGAATCTCATTTGCATAGGAGCCTTTAAAAATTCTTGATGAAAATGCTTCAGGAGAGGAGTACCAGAAATGTCAAGGCTGGCCTTGAGGATTTTGCAACCTTTTCTTCCTTCTAGAAGTTTCTAAGTAAAATTATTTTGTAATGCTTGACATCTTCTAAAACTAATTCTTTCTCTTGGTAAATCAAGAACCTAATTACTGTAACAAACCATTAGTAGGTTGTTGAATTATTCACATTGATAATATTGGTGTTGAAATGATTTATTCACACTATTACAAAAATCGTTATAATAAAAGGACACAATATGCTGAAGCCTATAAAAGAAATTATTTCTAGAATATGAAAAGAATGGAGAATATTTCTACACTTAGTAATTTTACGTGGCTCACAAAGGGATGTAACTCTTGACCATTTTAATGTTATCACCTCTAACTCTTACTCAAAATTTGTAGTTTACACTGCTCTCATATTGTGTGCATACATTCTAATCAAACAAATTTAAAATGAAAGAGTACAATATAAGCAAATGTGTTGAAGAAAGTTAATGGTGCCCAGTTATCAAAAATATAACATTTGGGGTCTTAAAGGCTTGTAATTAAACAAGAAGTCTTCTTGCAGAGGAACAATGAAGCGCACATGGAAGAAGCACACCATCCTGTGTGAATGGAAGAGACATCAAAAGATCACAAACATGCCACCAACTCGCTGAGAAGTAGAGTGATGCAATGGAGACCCAAAATCCACGTGCTAAGTGATTGGTCAGTCCCTTTCCGAAGGGTCTAGTTGTTTAATATTTCCTCCCTTATGGATAAGGTTTTATGTGTTTTACCTCATTAATCACATTATATTTTCATATGTTCATTTGTATATTCAGGACTCCTCAGTATATGAAAGTCAAGATAGATGATCCTTCAGAGACTGTGACATTAGTGCTTTTTCTCTGACAATAAGGGGGATGTGACCAGATAGAATCGATAATTGCATAACCCTACCCAATGGGATTGAACCACAGAATTGTATGTGAATAGATATATTGGAATGTGTAAGATAAGTCAATAAAACTATTATAAAAGTAAAATGAAAGAGTATATTTTTAGAAATATTTGTGTCTTTATCATTTTTTAAAATCCCAAACCTATTGCAATCAGGTTTACTCTAATTCATAATAAGCCTCTGTGGGGTTCCTGAAACTAATGCATATGGGAGCAGACAAGTTCATTTTTCTTCCATGGACCAATGAAAGTTTGAACTGCCAATATTGCAGTAAAAAATATAGGGTCTCCACTCACAGTAAATGCTATTTGTTTTGAAGATTATACATTTTGAACTATTTTTGCTTAAGAGGAAAACAAATTGGAAAGATCTATAGAGTGCATGTTCTTGGAAAATCATTTTTTTGTGCCTCAGGTTGCATCTTGAACAATACTATATCCTAACTATTGCAGAGAAAGTGAATGACTATGAACTACAGCAGGAGTGCTCACACTTTCAGCATGTGTACTACTTATAAAATGATCAAGCCAAAATGATCTACCACCTATCAAATGCAAAGCACATATTTTATTTTATATTACATTTACTCATAAATGCATTGAGGATTCATTATATGTACAAAACATGTTTATAAGCCTTACATAATCACATGAGTCTATATTGCACAACACAACACAATTAACTGTGTATATTTTTGCCATTGCCTGAATTTACTCTGATGAATTGTATTGACTGAATGGAATGAGTCAGGGATTTTGAGTCTGGACAGTAGCTTCTGACAGCCAGCATCAAGCATATTTTCAAATGACCATCAGTCATGGTGGAACGGTACTTGGACTTAATGATCTTTATGTGGGAAAAGGCTGACTAACATAAATAAGTAGAGCCAAATAATGCAGTCAAGGAGGTCGCACATTTTCTCATGTTTAGGTACCTTTCCCCTGTGAGTAAGTTCCAGAACTGTTCATGCCTCTTGAATGTCAGTTGAACGTCAGCGTGTAGTGTCAAAATCTCCCATTCCATATGGAAGTGATGTGTTTTTGTCTCTTACTTGATCCAGCTTCTCCACTCATTTTAATATCCTTTCTTACATTTAAGAGTAACAAAAATCAAAGTCTAAAAGCTGATAATAATTTAGCTTGTCAGTTTTGATGTACTTAGTGCCATTGTTTGCACATGCATTTGACATGTTTCTGATTGTATCTGATTGGCTGCACTGTACATGAATTAAGTGACGAGATTGATGATAAGCTTATATCTATTTTTAATGCCATTCAATCTACCCACACTCCATTTGTGATCAATTAGTAGATTGCAGTCAACCTCTTGAGTACCCCTGATCTACAGGACTGTGACTCAAAAGTAGTGCAAAGGGATACATCAGGTAGAAATTGTATTGTCTATTGTTATCTAGCATCCAGAAGTCTTAGAGGATCTCTTTAATCCCATTCATTCATTTTATTGAGGTAATAGCAATATCTATAGCCATGTTTAGGAAGAGGGGAAAGAAGTTCAATTTTTTAGGAGGGAATGAATATGGTTCTAGAAGCACATACTGTGAGTACTTTGGAAAAACCATGCTGCTGCAGTTATAGAGGTAGTACACATTTGCCTACAATTAGTCATCGTTTCCACATTACGTTTTTGGTTTTCTCTACTTATGTAGACACTTTTTGATTAGGGGCATTCATCATGGGTTGAATTTTTCTGGAAATCTTGCAGTGCAAATTTCTGGTGGAAACTTTTAAAAGGATTAATTTCAGCATAGCTGAAATAGTTGTAATTATCCTGTACATGTCAATTTGCAATCAGCTTTGTGATCAATTCGAGTTTCTTTTTTTCTTACCACTTTGTAATTAGAAAGCAAGTACAATCAAACGAACTCATACTTCTCATATAATCTATGGGATTTGTTTTTTTAAAGCTGAGGGAATCCATTATTGTTTTTTGTTTTTTAAAATATTAGGTTTCATTTTTCAAATCTTGGCTAACAAAATAAGATTTGCTAAAATGGCAATGATATTACAAAATACACATCAAAGTTTAATATGTCATTGATAATTTAATCAAATATAAGGGAGCTTTGAAAAGTTTGTGAAAAAATAAATAGAGAGATAATGAATTTTCACATGACCTTTTTAATGCTTCCTCATATTTCCAAAACTGTATTTCTAAACAAAATTGATTAAATAACTAACAGCTAAAGCTCCATGTGAATTGTTCCAGAAGGATAATATAGAGATGAGCTCAGGCAAACTAGTGTTCAGGGTAAATAACCTAGTGGAAACAAGTAAAATTATGAAAACAACAGAGGATAAATTAGATAATGGGGACCTCATAAAAGATTTTACATCACAAAAATCTCTACTGATATTGAAATGAGAATTATGTTGAAGGGAAAAGTATCAGAGCTAAATTGTGACCATCTAATTTGCGAAAGCCTGTTGGGGACAGTGGGAACCCCAAATCCATCTGCAGAGGATCTAATCTGTTTAAGCTACGGGAAGAACCCCTTTAGCCACAGTAAAGTTCTAGAACAACATTGCTATTAAACATAGATCATTGTCATCCTGATTATGCTGGATCAAACTTCAGGCTAGGTCAATTGGCCTGCCTCTAGGCATAACCTAACCTTATTCTATGGGCAAGAATCTCTGGCCTATTTCATGAAAAAAAAATATCTGTAGTAGTGGCATAACCTGCTGCCAACTTGAGACTATTAAGAGTGAAGTGGGGGGGGGGGGCTTATCCTGTCAATTAGGTGACTCACTGTTTTTTGACTTTATTTGGAGGTGCTACAGGCATAAATAGCTTACGATAGGTGGGACACATGTGTGCACACACACACACTGCTTACTATTTCTGATAATGAGACACATGGAACTAAGATAGAGCCTTGGAGCTGAAGAAGCCACATGGAGACCCCTGTCACCACTAAGATGCTTTCACCACCATTGGATCCAAAGACCACCCCCCCCCCTGCTGGCCTGTAATCTTCCTGGTTTTGGCATCCTCATATGTACTGCATGAGTCTGAAGAAGAATTTATAGAATAAAATAGACTATTTTATATGAGTATAATCTCTAAAGTATATAGAAATCAGCAACTCCTCAACACAAAGACAACCTAATTAAAAAGGGCAAAAGATATGAACGGGCACTTCACTGAAGAGAATACTATAATGGTCAATAAATGGATTTAAAGGCTAATATTAGATTTATAAATTTAACCTGGATCAGGATGGGATGTTTTCTTAATAGTCTCTTTGATATAAAGTTCTCTATTACACACACATCAGTTCATCTGCCTCTGTTTTCATAGTGTACCCAGACCAATATAATATCTTCCTTTTTTAAAATTGATGACTATCATTTCAGTGTTATGTGTTGTTTATATATTTAACTTTATAATACTATTTATCCATACTATGTTATTCAATTTGTTCTTTACAATTTCTTTTGGGTTTACCAGTTTGTGAACAACAAAAGGAGTGGATACACAGATATAATGACTGATGCAAGGGTTTATAGGCATGTCCTATGATGTGAGCTTAGCAAAGTGAAGGGATTTTGTCAGTAAGCAATGAAGGTGGGAGAGAGTGGAAGCACTAGAACTGAATGTGATTAAACAAAATTAAACACTCATTTTAAAGGTAATTTAATCATGAAAAAATGTTTCAAAATTGATTGTTGTAATTTTATAATTCTTGATGCGATTGAAAGATTGAATTACATGATATATGGATTATGTGCCAATAAAAGTATAAAAGTGAAAATTTAGAGCAAGGAATTTACTGAATAAGATATATTTTTTGATATGTATAATCTCTAGAGTATATTGAAAACTTCAGTCACTCTTCAACACAAAGACAGCCCAATTAAAAGGGCAAAAGACATGAACAGGCACTTCACTGAAGTGAATATTATGATGGTCAATAAACACATTAAAAGATGCTCATGTTCATAAGTTATGGAGGGCACATGAATCAAAGATAAAATGAAATATTGTCTCATTTATAAAACTGGTAATGGCAAAAAGAACAAATTATCTGTAAGGCTATTAGTCTTGAGAATATAAAGTGGTACTTCTTGGGGGAATGTAAAGTGGTAGACTATTATAGAAAACCACTATAGAAAAACAGTGTGATGCTTACTCAAAAGCTAGACAAATGCACTATGATCCATTGATATCACTCCTTAATATATATTCTAGAGATATACGATAAATGACATGAATAAACATGAATTTGAGTGTTCAATGCACCACTATTATTCACAACAACAAAAGTATAGAAATTACCTAAGAGTTCATCAGTGTATGCATGTATAAATAAATCAAGGTGCATTCACACAAGCATAAATAGCAAGGCAGAGACTTCAAAGCATCTTTTAACATTGATGAATCAAAGGACATTATTCTCAAAATAAATCAATCACAAAAGAACAAACATATGGTTATATTATTATAAAAATTAGGAATGGAAATGCACACAGGGAAACTATTTTATTTGCTATCTCTATCTGGAATTGCCCATTTTGAGCCACATATGTATAAAATTTATTAGGCCGGGAATTAAAAATTCAAGTCAAGTGCCAACATGAATGTCCTCATATACATCATCAAACAAATATTTTAAGATATAACCTGGAGAATAATATTATTAATGAGTAGGAAAATATTTATAAATCTATAAGAAAGACTAGCTATACAAGTATTTTCAAATCGATATACTAAAAATAAATCATTGATGAATTAATTGAAGAATGTTACTAAGTTCTTCAGCCTGAAGTTGATCAGACATGAAGTCAAGATATACTGATAATTACTATCAGTTGGGGTGTGAACATTAAAAACAAAGATGGAAATTTAAGAGTTAGACAATATGAACTTAGAGAGTGACAGGAAGCTGGAAATTCCATGACAGAATTTTGCAAGACCAATAACTTTTCATAGAAAATGCCTTCTTTTCAATATATAAATGGTACCCATACATTGTACCTCACCAGATGGAAAGCACAGGAATCAAATTGACTATCTTGGTGGGAAAAGATGATGGAGAATCTCAAGACCATCAGTCAAATAAAGTGGAGAGTTGAATGTGAAATAGAACATCAAGGGCACATATGTGAGTTAAGATCAGAGTTATAAAATATTAAAGCAAGTTAAAAAGAAACGGCGCATGCATTTGAGCATGTTCCAAATAATCTGGAGACGTAAAATAACAGATTTGACAACATAGCCACGGCTGATTGAAAACCAGACATGTAGTGGGATAGCATTAAATATATGAAGAAAACAAAAGGCAATTAAGGAGACAAGTAAGAACTAGAAAAACAAAGCAGATGCAAGGAGAGGCTCTAAAACCAGTTCTTGAATAGACGTACTGACTAAATCTTATAAAAGAGATGAAGATGTAAAATACTTGAATTAAAAAAAAAATAAAGGAGCACTTCCTGCAGCAGCACCTATACTAAAAAAATAAAGGAAGCTGGAAAATACTGGGTAAAATATTAAAACAAAATGTGTAAAACTAGTATTTATGAAGTCAAAGGAAAGAGCATACTCAGCCTATTTGTGGTTCAAAGAAATGAAGACATCAAACCTTGGGTAGTAATATTGAAATATTCTCTGGGTAAGATATTGAATGATGTAGAAAACATAAAAACAAGTTGGAATGAGCACATAGCATCATTTCACAAAGAATAAATTTTTGATATGATAATTTCAAAGTTCAAACATCATTAGAAAATAATGGATATGGAGCTATTTGAGAAAACTACTGCCCAAAGAATTGACAGAATATTAATTCACATGTTTCAACAAACCAAAAATATTGAAATCATTCATTATTCTGTCAATGCCAAGAAATTTGGGAAAGAGCTATCTGGATAACTCTCTGGAAAATATCCATAATTGTGCCCTTTCCAAAGAGAGTAGACAATAGAAACATAGAAAATCATTATTATCACATGTGATTAAAATTTTTCTCAAGATAGTTCAAAATAATTTCAAGGGTACATTGCAAAAGATTTGCTATAAATCCAAGCTGAATTCAGAAGAACTCATGGAGTGATATTGGTGATATCACATTTATTGAAAATAGAAAATATCTGAAATGTGTTACTTTGTTGTTGTTTTATTCAATATATAGAGGCATTCAATTATGTGGTTCATTACATACTATGAATTGTGAAGAACAGGAACTTCAAAACACTAATTACTCACCTGCAGACAGACCATGAGATAGACGTTTGAACAGAACAAAAAGAATGCCTGACCTAAAATCAGGGAAAGTGTACATCAATTTTGAATCGTTTCATCAATCTTACTCAATATAAGATGGATACATACCCTGGTAAGACCATATAAAGAAAAACAAAGAAAGTGGTTTCAGGATTGGAGAAAGGCTCATTAAATGCAGATGACAAAATATTGCTTACCAAACCAACGAGTGTCAGAAGCCAATGATGAGCACAAATGCAGGGAGAATGCACTGGATCTGATTGTGATGATGCATAGGTAACTCTACTGAAATATGACTAACTTTGAAATTGTATAAGATGTGAACTATCCCTCAGTAAAACAATCTATAAAAAGAGTACGTAAAGTATTTACTGATGAAGATCAATGACCACACGCTTCAGTTAAAGTTATGTCAATGGACTGTGTTTAAATTCTAATTATTACTGGGTTATTTGTTGGGTTGTTATTCTGAAGTTTAGTACTTCAAATCCACAGGGAGTTCTACTCTGTCCTGCAGAGTCTCTATGATTCAGAATTGACTCATTGGCAGTGAGTTTTGGTTATAGGAAGAAAATAAAATCTTCAAGCCTGGACCAAATAGACAGCATCATAACATATATATATAAAAGATCAAACTTGTCAAGTATTTAATTTATTTGGATCCACAAGGTGGAACCCATCACAAGGTTTTAGATAAAGTGCCCTCCACCAAATGTAGGTGATGGGAGAAAATGGGTGGTGTAAATATGATAATAACAACCATATATAATTGATCAAGGATTCACAAGTGTTGGAGGTTTGGAGGGTGGGGAAGGAAGGAGGAAAAAGATGAACTTATACTAAGGGCTTAAGTAGGAAATCTTTTGGAAATGATGGTAGCATATTCTTGATACAATTGATGTATGCAGTGCTATAAGAGCTGTGAGAGGCCCCAATAAAATGATCTACAAAAAAAGAAAGAAAAATTAAAATGGTACATGGCTTTGAGAATATCGATTGTACAAGAATTAGTTCAAGTGCTAAAGAACTAATGTGTCACTTTTGGGACTAATATAAGCTATGGTATTTTGATTGCCTGATATATATATATATATATATATGAATGTTGGGCAATGAATAAGAAATATCACAGAAAAGTTGAATCATTTAAATTATGGTTTCACAAATGCTCAAAGTATCATGGACAAATTAGTCTGGGAAGACAAACAACCAGAATGTGCCTCTTAATGAGGATATTGAGACTTAATTTCACATACATTGGGCATTCTATCAAAGCAGAAAATTCCAGAAATTTGTATATCTCTGTTTCCTTGAGTAGGCAAAGGTATTCTTCTGTATGAATAAGAACAAAGAATGGGTACATTGGGCCCTAGTGGGAATTTCAGAAAACTTCATCATACTCATGTAGAATTTGAACATAGAACATGAGGCAATTGTTTGAACAGAAGAGGATGTTGCCTGATTTAAATCAGGAAAGGGGTGCATGAGGGTTGTAGCCTGTAAAAAAAAAAAAAGAAGACAAGATGAGATGGCAAAGAAGAAGCCTTACATCAAAGAATTGTTTCCGACTCATAATGGTGCTATATAGTTTTACCTGAGTGTTTCTAAGGCAGACAACTTGATTGTTTTTCTCCTTGCTAGTGACTGGTAGATTTGAACCACCATCCTTACAGCTGGCAGCCTAATGACTATCCCAGAGCACGATCCAACCTCTCCATCTACAAACATACAAAGTGCAAAAGGTTCGCGGTTATGAAAACTCCCTGGACAACCCAAACAACTTGTGGAATTTGAGGGGGGAAGGAGAATGAGAAATTTGCATTGAGCAAAAGTGCATAAAAGCTATCTAAATAAGAAACTAGGGAAAACCCTTTGCTCTATGTCAGCTATCCCCTAAGAAAGGAAACCCATTCCCAGCCATCAAGCAAATCTAGACTCATTAATGACGCTCCAGGACAGGGCAGAACTGCTCCTGTGAGTTTCTGAGACCGTAATGCCTAACTTCAGTAAAAACACCTATTTCACCCCAAACAAGGTTTGCAAAGCTCAAAAAAGGTACATAGTAGAAAAATGTATAATCGTACTCTGTGGGATAACTTATTAAACTGGTGCACACAATTCATTAATTTAATACATTCATCAGCCCATTTACAGAAAAAGCTAATTTCTCAGTGTCCACTGGCAATTAGACAATTTTGTGCTGTACCCTACATTTGAGATAACCATAGATATCTGCTTTTGCAGCCTCCTGTATCTATCCAGCATCCCACATGTCATAATGTAGTTTGCTTTGGGAAAAGCTGCTCTACCCTTTAATTTGGTGAGTAGTAAGGCATTTGGCCTTAAAAACTTGCAAATAGCCATGTAATATACAATTATTGCTTACTACTCAATTGGCGAACTAGAAAAGTAAGTATGGCAAAACTCAAGGAAGAAACTAGTCCACAGAAGTAGCAGCATACAGAATTGACAGCCTCTAATAATACTTCAGAAATTAGTATCTAGACCATTTATTTTTGACAAAGCTGTTTTATTTGGTATAGATATTATGGTTTTTATTATTAAAATGATTTTAGGAAATAGTATTTGCAGATTATACTATTAAAATTTAATCTATTTTCTTTACTTGATTAACACATACAGGATAGCAGTATGGGTAATGTAGAAATTCATTCATTTCATAATGCAAACTATAGGCACATTTTAAAGTACATATAAGATTAGATTAGAGCAGAGCCTTCTTTTTAAGCAGTTGTACCATAAACTGCTCAACTAATGATCCTGCAGTGTTAATAATACTTTGTCACCTTGCTTAAGAGGGAAAAGATAAAAATTGAAATTTGATAAATGTAATTCCTCTGCTCTTTCTACTGAGACTCTGCTTAGGACATTCAAGGACAGTGATGATTGCTTCAATGGAGCAAAACTCTCTACCTTAGCCCCATCAGAGAAATATTTTATTAAAGATTGCCCAACTTATTATAAATCATTATTCCTGTTCATGCACTGCTTGGGAGGAAGAATGACAGTAAGTTCCAAGTGATATAAAGCTCAATGGTTTCCTAAATCACAATGAGACAACATAGTGTTCTGACATCGAATTTTGACCAATTTTCTTTCACTCATCGCTGGTTTATAATGAGGTGGGCCCAGTTTTTATGACTTCAGAAACCTTTTTAAGTTAAGGTAAAAATTGCACAATATCTTTAAATTTTCTAAGTTCTCTGAAAACATAAGGTAATGTGACCTATTTAATTGCAATATGATCTTAAAGTACATAATCTTAAAACATATAAGATCATACATACCTGATTTATACTTATTTGTCAGTCAAATTTTATCTACATATCATACATTTTTCTACTCTAGCAATCACTATGCTCATCTAAGCTGTTATTAAGACAATGAATCTATAGAATTAGGTCTGATATAACTGATTTCCACTTTATTTAAGAGCATGCTTTTCAGGCCTTTCAATAAATTTTCCTCATAGCAATGTTATGTAGGATGCTTTATGACTTTTTCTTATTTAGTCATAATACAAAAAGCTATTGAAATGGATATTTTTCAAAGCTTAGAAAATAAATGGTAAAACAATTACCAAAAATATGTACTTGATATTTGCACATTCATTATAACTTTTTTAAGTTTAATACACTAGTTTTTAAGTTTAATATACAGCCTAGAGTGGTGGGCTTAATAGTCAAATGGGGATGATTTCCTGATTCTTGCTATTGCAAACTGTGCTGCAGTGAACATGGGAAAGCAGATGGTACATCGGTTTCTGTTCCGGTTCTTATTTCTTTGGGAGTGTGCCCTTCATGGGTCTAACTAGTATTTCCATCAATGGCTGACTTATTTACAAGCCCTCCAGCAGGGTATAAGAGTTCCAATTTCTCCACATCCTATCCTGCAGCTGTATTTTAAATTAGAAGATATCTGTGGGTGTAAAGGAATATCTCATTGTTATTTTGATTTGCATTACATGGATGTTTAGTGATCTCAAGCATTTCCTCATGTTTATTTGTTAGCTGTTCCCATGTTGTCACTAGCGAATTGTCTATTCAAGTAATTTGCCAACCTTATAGTACATTGTCCTGCTTCTTTTTTTTTCTTAATGAAGTTTTGGAGAATCCTGCAGAATTTATGATTTGGTTGCTAATCCGTTTGGTCATTACTAATATTTTTTAAGTTTTTCTTTTTATGAAATTTTTGCATGTTTTATTTTTTATTTTTAATGGATCCTAGTCATCCCTTGGGTGTATCCTTTGTTATCTTTGGTAGTCCAGGTGTGTGATGCAGTTTTCCCAATTGTCTCATTGAATATTCCTATAGTTCTGGGGTTTATCTGTTTCTTTTCATTTGGAGTTTTTCTATGTTTTGTCTTGTCATGTTGTTGATATATTGATTGTTTTCTTCCATATTTTTTATTTTTTTGTATATGAAGTCTTGAATAGGTAAATCTACAGACTCAGTAACTAAGTTAATAACCACCCAGGGGAATGACAGGAGATGCCAGCTAGAATAAGTAGGGAAGAAAATGTTCTGAAATTGATCATGGTTATGATTGCACAACTCTTCTCAATATTATTGAACATAAGTTGTCGGATTTATGAAGTATGGCTATGCCAGTAAAATGATGTTTTAAAAGAAAAATATATGAAAGAGATTTAAAAATAAGTATGTCTAATTTAACAATGGGAGCCTTGGTAATACAGTATTGGGCTGCTAATCCCAAGGTCATAGTTGAAACCTTCAGCAATTTTCGTAGAGAAAGAGGAAGCTTTCTACTCCTATCAGGTGTTAAATGTCTCAGAAAACCACAGAGCACTTCTTCCCTGCCCTGTAGAGTTGCTCTAAGTTAGAATCTCTTAATGGCAGGAAGAGAGAGGGAACTAAACATACACTATTAGGATTAAAGGAAAATCATGTAATAGGACCAAACCACTGCAGCCACATGTTATATTTCTGAGGTCTTGAATTTTGTGGTATCTATGATATGAGTAATTTTCAGAGGTTTATAAGGAGGCAAATGTCCTCAACAATTAATTTATTAAATATGTGTATTAGCTTCCAAAAGTTTGTGGGAAAATGTCATTATATTTATTTCCATCTCTCTATAAACCATTATAAACCTCTCCCATTATGTTAACTAAGTGATTGGGTCAGTGTGGAAAAGTTCTTCTATCCCACCCACCTTCAGCTTATATATCTGCCTATGTATTAATTCACTTATTATCATGCATTACTATTACTATTTCAGAATTATGTGTAGGCTGGCATAGCAATTACCTTGTGTGCCTTTACTCTTACCATCTTACAGTGTCTTCCTTTGCATTTGCTATAGTATGTTATTTCCTATGTATGTTATTTCCACCCTCATCAAAATCTATACATCTACTATCCAGTTAATCCAAATATTTTTTAAATCCACAGCAACATTCTTCAAATGTTTTCACCAATAGCTTTAGTGGTTGTTGTGAATTTTGAAAATTATTTGGATTACCTAGGTAAGAAAGATACAGTCTTAGTGATAAAATATGAAGCAGATAGACACACAATAGAATTTTACAAGAACAATGAGTTCTTCATTACATTGTATTTTTCAACAACATAAATGGTGACTGTACACATGAACTTCAGCAGATGGAACAAACTAGAATCAAAATAATTATAAATATGAGAGGAGATAACAAAGACATTCAATATCAGCAGTCAAAACGATGCCAGGAACTAACTATGCAAGTTAGGGTTGAAGTAGAAGAAAATTAAAACAAGTTCATGACAGCCAAAATATGAATTTAAAAGCCCCTTGGTGAATTTTAAGAACTGACACATTAAACTCTGATGACAGAAAAAATGAAACACAGTGGGAAGATATTATAACCACTATGCATGAAGAAAGCAAAAGGTCATTAAAAGAAAAGAAAGACTGGATCAAGGCATTGTTAGTGGAGACTTTGAAATTTGTTTTTGATCACAGAGAAGCTAAAGCAGATGAAAGAAATGATGAAGTAAAACAATTGAGCAGAAAATTCAAAGGATAATAAGAAGACAAGGATAACAGGAAACTGTAGTGTGTCAAGACCTGGAGCTAGAAACCAAAGAAGGACATGTGCAACATGTGTCAAAAAACTGAAAGAGCTTTCAGAAATACCCAAGTCTGGAACTGCAAGATGCAAGGAGTGTATGGAGAAAATATTGAATTATGCATGAAGCATCAAAAGAGCAAAAGGAAGAAATACATCCACTTGGATTTTTCCTATGAATTAAAAACCTGGATGGCCTGAATAAGCACCTACTTGGAAATAAATAACTAATAAATGCATAAAATATTAACAAAGCTAAATGTATAGATTATGTTGTTCCCAGAATATATGGGAAATGGCTTCAGTTCTAGCTGTTCCTTCCTCCCCTGCTGTTTTCTTTCTACACTCTGTTGGTTCAGCTCCTCCATTGTCTCTAGCCTCTGTTTTCTCAATCACTTCCCTACTCATTGGAGTGTGAACTAGTAATCTATGCAAGTTATCGTAACAAGAAATGTGTACATGTATTGACTAGAGATTTCTTACATTCTTTTAGATCATTAGGTGAAAAACACAATTATTTAAGAACAGATAAAAAATGCTATCCCTATTATATCAGTACATTTCCAGAAAAATATAGAAAACAGTACCCTTCATAAAATCAACTCTTCATTGCTTTCTAAGCATTTAAAATATATTTGAAAGTTTAATTTTGTTTTGCCTTAACACCTATACATTACTATATTTTGCAAATGTAGAATCAGAGGAAAGAAATTTCACTTGTTCAAATAGTTAAATTAAATTAATTAAACAAATAGATTTTCAGAGATTTAACTGATTCTTGATTTATACCTAGAACAATATCTGATCAATTTAGTGTAGATAAGTAAAAAGGGAATTAAAAAAACCTTAGCAGAAAATAGATTTTCTTTGTAGTTATTGCAAATGCTAGACCTATTAAGAAATATCAAATGAGAGTTATACCATTACACTTTGCAAGACCTCATCAGTGTTTATTTGAAAATTCCCAGTTCAGTTGTTTTCAACTAAACTTGGGAAGTGATAGAGTAGGATTGTTGTAAACAAACAGATAGACCATAGAGTTTGGCACATAGAGTATCACTAAAATAAAATATTGCCTTCATGAAATAATTTAACAGTAATATTTAAAATAAATTGTCATTGTGTACAAAGTAAAACATCATATAAACCACTTTGAAAATGTAAGTCGTTATAATAATGAAAAGTTATAACAGCGAAAAGATAATCTTAATAAGATAATTCTTTAAAAAATAATTCTTAAATAGAATTCTTTGGTGTCACAAGTTCAATTTATTCATTTAAATTATATTGATGATATTAATACCTAATAGATTAACCTACTTCATGTTTTGTTATATTAATATCAAGTACTAGAGGTTTCTATTTGATTACAGATTAAAATAATTATATTCATCTAGTTTGTGAAAATTATTTAGTTATTTCCTGGCAAATAAGATATTGTGTTTTTCAGTAACCAACATTGTAAATTTCTTCCAAATAGTATTTAATATCACACATATTTTGAAGAAGATTTAATTGGAATTACCTGATCCATGGGGCATATATAATTCACCACTTTATTGATCATAATGTGTAGGAATTCCCTATATGCATATACTCACACATTCTATACTTTGTACCTTCGAAATAATTTATAAAAGTATCTGAGTATACTTTGAAGTATACTTTTGAAGAGTTCATCATATTTTGAAGAGTTCATCATAAAAAATCTTAAAATTGCAAATATTGTGAGGAAAAAAGCACCAGTTGATTATTCAGAGTAAATATAATGAGCCCTGGTAGAGTCTATTTTTTGGTATGTATTGTCTATAACTTAACTCAGCATGTAATGCCATTTTATTGGTATCCATCCAGACCTAGTGAAAAATACCATCCGAAAAGTAATTTTAACATATTGAATATTTCAATCATAGCTTATATTTTTTTGTTTTACATGAAAAAATTTTATTAAAGTATATTATTAACATTATCCTCATTAGAGATAGAAACTTCCACTCATCAGTCAGCTTTTTGTACTCTGCTGGCTTGCATTATTTATAACACTGCACCATCAATATTTCAAATGCCAGTGGGTCTTCCAGGGTGGCCAAGTTCTCATGGAGGTTCTAACAACAGTCTAGTCAAATGGATTGAGTGCTCCACTTCTGAGGGGTTAACCATCGATTGAAGGCTTTTCGAATAGTGGTGGGACATTGTGTGCTATTGTGACCTTCACATTTGAAGGTACTTAAAAGGCTTGTGTGCTTTAAACTTTTAAGACTAGATAGTAATACTAATAAAAAACTCATACAAATATGTTAATACATTTTTTCTGATTTTCTTACAAGTATTTCCCAAAGCTTAAGGATAACTTCCCATTTTATTTTAGTCTGCTTATTATTTTCCTCATCATTTTTATCAATGATCCTTTCATTCTTTATTTTGGACGAACCCTTAAACTTCACTATTCCTATCATTGAGTTTTCAGCAAAATAAGTGCATCTTTTGATTCATATCCTTGTTTTTTAAAATTTAGTATTCTATTTTTACTTACTAGAGCTTTCCCTATAATTCACTTCTTTCCATATCAAACAACCACATTTTTAAAACAGTTTCATTATCACACAATTTACATATTACGTAATTCAACGGCTCAATCATTCAATAGTAACAAGGAGAATTGTACAATCCTCATGATATCAATTAAAGAACACCACCCTAATCATAGATAAAATGTCCATAAATCAGTGTGCAATAAATTAAATTCTAGTGCTCCCCCCTACTCTAATTTCCTTTCCTCTCCACCAATTTTGTTGGTGCATAACTTATATATCATACTACTGAATAATTCAATCATTTGATCATATCAAGGGGAATTATACAATCACCACCACATCAAATCTAGAAAATCCCCCTTCAACATGCCTTAAATTTTGTTCTAATACTTATTTCAATTGATTAGACAAGATAATGTTTTATATTATTTAACATATTAAAATATTACTTTAAATATTCATTTTATAATCTCTTAAAATTTAAATCTATGTGCTTAAAAGTAGAACAATAATGTTCTTTTTCTCTCCTTTTTATTCCTAGTTTTAATATAAAATTTTAAATGTGTGTATTTCCACATTAATTAAACATATACAAAAAAGGTGAAAAATCCAAAATGATTTTAAAAAGTAAAATGGTTGAATGGTTTTTGCACACCAATCTAATTAGATACTGTGTATCTCTTAAGTCTATATTATATGAGACAGATTTAGGTACAAAATAAAAACTCCCCCCAAAAGTAAACTAAATTCCAGTACATATAATTGAACAATTTGCTTCTGAGAAATTCTCTGAGTTAAAATTGTAGAACTAAATTGTCTGTTTATTTATTTTTTTAAAATAAGCTCTTAAGAGGCATCAGAGAAAAAAAATAAAGCACAATACTCCTGAGGTCATGACTCACTTTTCAAACCTCCCGGACATCCCCTCCCATTAGGACTTTTCTCTTTACAATGATTGTTGTTGGATGGAAAGAAAGCAATCAAGCACGGATGGCATTCTTGTGGGTGACTCACAGTATAGATGAGGAATCTCTCTAAAGAGTTGAGAGTTTGACAGAAGATCAGTAGAATGATGCACTCCATATGTGTTCAACCAGACAGAAAGGAAAAAAGCAGCATGAACCAACTCTTCTGTCTCCATTTTAATCTCATAGCAAAATATTTTTTCAGAGGCATTCTTTTAAGAACCTTGAGAATAGAATTGTGACACATGCTTTTTCATACAGAGAAATTTTAACTATAGAACATTTTACCGTGTGACTACACACACACACACATAGATGAATGGCAGTCTTTGTGTTCTCTTTTATCTGAGTTCTAGTATCCAGTGCAATGCGTATACAGAACTCAGACAACATTTGTGGTGAAAGGGTTTATGAAATAAACAAGTTGCAATGTCAATGAGAAATGCTCAGGCTTGAGAGCTCAGGACATGTTACAAAGTTCTGTCAAATCTGGGCTGTAACCCTCAATCTGACATAATTCAGTTAAAGCTCCATGGGTCAAGAACCCCAATTCCTGAATTCAATGCTCAAAGATTTTCCACTCCTCAAGCTAGTCTCCTGTTCCAAATCAGTCGGTTTTACTTGCTCTACTGGTTAGAAAAATCCCGCGCTCTGGTTCCTGGTTCTGTTGCTGCTCCTCTGGATGCCATAGCTGTCTTCTGGACCAAGGAGTTTACCGCACAAGGATTTCAGGTCTAGAGGGCACACTCCATTGATGTTCTTCCTGGCAAAGAAATCCCTCCTTTGGCTTCTCAGAGGGCCCATTTTTTATGCAGAATAATAGCACACCAGGAAACCCTGTGTTTAATTACTCAGAGGTGAATCTCATCAGTATCTTCTACCACTTTTTTACTAAGCGGATACTGGACAGGTCATTGAGTGGAAGTAAGAGACATGACTGGAAGAGTAGTATTTAAATATATCATTGCCCCACCACACACATACACACAAAAGCAGCTACCTCCTTTCCATTTCTGATTTTATTGAAGTGTCCTAAAAATATTTGCTGAATTTTTTGCTCTATCGCTGACATTTCCTCTTACTTAAAATATTTTGGCATATTTTTTTCTTCATGGAAGAGTTTCTTTTTGGTATTGAAAAGTCATTTTACTGTACATAGATATTTATAGAGGATAAGAAAATTGTTGACATTGGTTATATATTGGCGAGAAAAAAATCTAGCGTGATTCAGGGAGATCTCTCAATGCCTCTCAAAGTAAATGTCCCAGGCAGATGCTTAATTTAACAGATTTAGTTTGAATTAACTAGCAGTACACTTTTGATCCATCATGTTAAGTTTAATATTAACAATTGTGACTGTGCAATGTATAATGCTGGATCGCACAACATTGCTATTCTAAAAGGGACATTTGGTTCCTTTTTAAGACAGTATGAGAGCCCTGGTTCCTAGAATGCTTGATTCATTGTGTACCCTGCTTTCATTCTAAATTACATCTATTTTGGAGTTAGCCATATGGCATATTGAACATGGGCATCAGTCAGCTTAAAATAGCATTACCTGAGAGTCCTATACAATGTTTCTTCATTGTGGAAAACTATTAATCAGATGTTTTCATATTTATAGAGCTTTTTCTCTTTTCATCTAGTCCTTTATGAACACATATACTTCCAAATAATGATTTATTTTTGAACAATATTACTTGAACGTTTTGCATAAGTGAATGGCCTTGGTCACATAACTTAGACAATTGATTTAGAGCATAAGTTCTCAAGCTTACTTGGCTTGCAAACATTTTTCAGAAGAAAAATATCCCTCAGTACTAATTTGGAAATGAAAAGTTTTAGAAATACTAAAGTTCCCAAAGCAAGATAAAGTGTCGGTATTTGTTGCTGAAAACCGATTCGAGTACCACCCTCCATCACCATCTGAGTGGTACTGTACACTCAGGAAAACACTGATTTAGAGTACAGCATTTCTAAGAAACATGTTACAGTATATATTATTTTGATTCAAAAAACAAAGTCTTGTTATTTGGTAAACAACAAGAAATAACTTATTTCAAAATTATTTGTTAAAAATACATGTCTTATATATTACTGTTTATTTCATAATATACCTATCACACATGAGGATGCAATAAATACATTTATAATTTTACAAGACAAACACAATGACCACACGTATGTTCAAGTAATTCAATTTTATGTGCAGACTGATCATTTCGATGAAGAATAAGAAGCTTCTATAACCAATAAGATATTGAACCTCTCCCCCCACAGAAAGGTTTTAGAGTGGCAATTTATAATTTTAGACATAAAATAAGTAACTGATATGTATAATTTTCTGAATCCTTCATTTTGTAAATTTCTATTTTACTTACGAAAGTGTCAAATCGAAAAAAAATAAGCTTTATATCAATCACAGAATTCATGAAAGATCACTTCAAACTCCAACACCTTCAGAATAATGAAGTAGCAGATTTCCACCTGGGGGAGAGGGCATGTCAGAAAAAATATTGAAATGAGGCCAGGTAGCTACAATTTATTGACTCTATTAAAGTTATTTATGCTCAAAACATATTTGGATTTATCTCTTTATAGAGTCACTATGATTTGAAATCAATTCAATGGTGGTAAACTTGAAACTTGAGTTAACAAATACAAAATAGTTTTGCTTTTCCCATAAAATGAGCAGAAAACCTATCATATTTTTGAATAATCATCTTCAAACATCCCATAAGTCTTTCAGATTTGATCACTTTGTAAATCACACATAGGTTCTCTTTATTCCTGCAAGTGTTTTCTGTCAAGAAAGATCACAGGAAAGATATTCCTGGGATAAATTTCTTTGCTAAATTCTAGATGATTTGATTTTCCGGTTATTAATTTTTTCCATTTATACCTCTTCATTTCTTGCTTTTAAACAAACCAAAACAAAAATGCAGCCCAGAGTCACTGAGTCAGTGACACATACAGGGTTTCTAAGTCTGCAGTTCTTAATAGGAGCAGAAAGATTCATCTTTCTTTCTTTCTGATAGATGGTGGGTTTGAACGGCTGATCTTGCAATTTGATGTGTAACATGTAACCAATGGCACCACAAGAAACTTTTCTGCAAGAGAGTCTTTATTTATTATATCCCAGACAAGGAAAAGCATTGGTGCCACTCTTAAGATCCAGCACTCTGTCCCTCTTCTGACAAAATCACCTAGTGATCAATTTATTGATAAAAATCTGCACTAATTTCCCCCTATCATTAAAACTATTTAATAAATATTGTCACCCTCTCTCAGGGGCATCTGATTTCTTTTTAAAATTCCAATTTGTAAAATTCCAATTTTTAAATCACACACAATAGGACTGTCTTTCTGAAATTTGCACATGGCAGTAACTAAGGATAATTTTCATTTAAAGCCATAAACTATGCCGAATCAGAAATTCCTTGTGCTAAGTGTGGCTATCAGAATAGCTGGTCAGCTGATTCTTTTCTTCATTTTGGTAGATGTTTTTAGCCTTAAGTATTCAGTTGCTTTTAGGCAGCATAAGGTCAACCACATGAGTCCAAGTTCATTAGATAAGAAATCCACTGCCAAAGAGTTGATTCGAAAACATTGTGACTCTGTGTTCATCGTATTTCTAAGGTGGCAAATGTGTGTGGGAGCAGACAGTCTCATCATCCTCCTCCATAGAAGTGGACGCACAGACTGGCCAATGCCAAATTCAAATCACCAGCAGAGCTACATCAGATATGTACACATTTAATTGATTTTTTGCATAATAAAAAGTAGGATATACAGTCCTTTACTTTCAGGAGATTGCCATGTGCACAAGAAGATTCAATGAAGACAAAGTATTTGGGAAGAAAGCAACACAGCATACAGCAATATTAATGCTCAAGTGTCATCGAATGTGCAAGGTTGAATTGATTGCATTCCTATTCAAATCATGAATCTAAAATGGGCAGCCCAAAGCACTGTGTTATGTTATCAATTTGCTAAAAATCAGCTCTGAAATTCAATTTCTTACACATATACTTTCCTTTAGTGAAAAGGAATATATGTATTCATGTGTGAGACTTTGACTAAAATAGCTGGCTCATACCCACATAGTCAATTTTTACATCATAAGAATATACCTTGTGAGTCATAGTATAATTAAAGGGAGACATCTCAATGAAAGAAGATTTTTTTATTAGCCATGATTCTCACAGGGTGCTAGGAACTGCACTTATGAAAAATAATTGAGTTAAGTAATGTTAAGGAAGGTGATGTATGCTTTTTTGTTACTTTCAGTAGTTGTAGTCTTTAATGTCTATTTTAAATAACTATAAAGAAATCTATATTATACACTGCTTCTTACTCTGATATTTAGCTGGATATGAATTTGTAAAGATGTGTCCTACAACATGCTATAACATAAGTTCTATGACTTTTTGTTCTGTTGTTTGAATTTTAGATTAAAAATTTATAGATCAAGATACTCATATCTTTGGACATGAATAGTAGGGAACTTTACTATATTAACTTACAGGGTTCTTGTTCTTTAGTTTAGGTTCTCAGTATCCATACAAAATAAGGGTGATATTTACATAAATATGTAGATATGAAATAGTGATTATAGTTTGTTATAATTGTGCTTGAAGTGGTCATACACTGTTCTATAGGTCCCATTAATTTTGCCACCTCAAGACTTAGCTAACCATTTCTAATTATAAAAAATAGACTATTACATGTTTATTCAGTTGCTACAATATAAGTAAAAAGTTATCAAATTTTGGAAGGAATCTGATTACTTCTTTGTAAGTTAATTATAACATACAATTAAATATTTTCTTTCTTCTGATAGCCTGTTACAATGCAGTGGCCTGAAAAATACAATATCACATTGAACATCCATGCATGTTCACATAAGAATGATGACCTTAAAAAATTATGTTCTGCAATATTGTATGTAGCATAGTATTAACAATATCTACTTATTTAAATAGTAAAAATACTGCCATCAATTCCATTTTTTTTACTTTTTTTGCGGGGGGGCATCACTGCCCTCCGGTGGTCGTGGGAGCTACCCAGTGCTGCTCCTGAGAGCCGCTGCTGGATATGAACCACAAAGCCCGTGGGCTGCAGTCCCGTACTCAACCACTTACACCACCGGGCCTCAGCCCCACCATCAAGTCCATTGTGACTCAGATAAGTATTCTTAAAGATTTTCAAGGTTGTCAATCTTTAGGGGGGCAACTAGACTGAGTTTCCCCACCCAGAGTTGCAGGCAGGTTGGAATCATGGACCTCAGTGTTAGATGTCTAACACTTAACTGAGTGTGAGATCATAGTGCCATCGTTAATAATAAGTTATACATAAAAACCAAACGTGGTATAAATCTGAATTATTATAAATTAAATCTATCACAAGTCAGAGGACCAATGACTTATCTACATAAAACAGAACCTATGGAAAGCACAGGAATTGAGTCCCTGTCTAAACATTTGACACCTGTCTTTTAAATAACCTATCCATAATATTAGCACAAAATATTAGTTAAGCTCATTAGTTCAACTACAGGCAACTTATAACTGTACACTTGCTGGTTTCACTCACCAAATTGGTCTTCGATATGTTCAATCTTCTGTATCACATTTTCTCTTTCTATACTAAGCAAAGCAAGATCACACAATCTGCCTTGTCCCATGGAGGTTACCTAGTATGAAAATATTAGTTTTAACATGCTGAATGACATGCTGAATCACAGGTGGAGATGGAAACTTCAGTGATGAATAGCAGCTGCTCAGTGTCGCCTCTGTTCAGGTAGTTCTAATGCAAGTGGCAACCAGGGCACATTCCATCCTTAACGTCACCTGCCTTTTAAGTAGATCAGTGGTTCTCAATCTTCATAAGGCCGTAACACTTTAAAACAGTTCCTTGTTATGGTGACTGCCCAACCAGAAAATGATGTTCATTGCTACTTCATTCCACCCCCAAAGGGGTCGTAACCCACAGGTTGAGCACTGCTGTCTTAAAAAGACCTCAGTCTAGTATTACTTGTAGGTAATTTTTCATGTTTCTCTCTTCCCTATCTTTTGTTTTCCTCCAACCAATGATTCTGTGTAAGTCTTTAAGGTCAACAGTGCCTCACATGATCAGAACCATTTGAGACTAACCATCCTACTTACGATCTACCTCTTGCTAGTCATTGACCTTTCTTTACCAGCATCCATCGAAGGATAGCTCTTGTGGCATTCATGTGCTTATGTTAATTTTATGATTGAAATGTGGGGGTGGAGTCTGGCCTGTTAATCTGGAGATAGCCATTGAGTGGCCTATGAGGCCTCCGTGTGGGCATGGCTTTCACCTGAAACTACTGGGAAATCTCATGACATTTCCCTCGTGAAGATGAGAAGCTTCTTCCCTAGTTGTTGGGAGTTAGTTTCAGAGATGATTAATCACAGGCAACACAGGATGGCAGCATCTGGGTGGTTGGAGTAGCTGGTGGAGAGACCACACGGCTTTGCCCTGATGGAGCCAGACCTCTGAGGCTGGGGCAGCCACATGGAGGCCTCTTCCAGTGATGAGTTGCTTCTGCCACCACTGGATGCTGTTAATGGACCCTGAGCCCTGGAAGCAAGGAGATAATGGGAGACTCCTGCCAGTTTCGGGACTCTGTACCCACTGACATGTGAGTTCGTGAGTCAGGAGACTTTATGGACTGATTTTGGGCATATGGGTTAATATCGGACTTGTGACTTTGAGCTGGACTGGGCTGGGATGTTTTCTCAATGTCCTGTTCCCCTTGAATATAAACCCATTCCTTATATCCATATGCATGGCTTTGAAATTTGTTCCTCTAGTCTACCTGGACTAACACAGCTCGCTTTGTTGTTTAATCTTTGGGGTGTTTGCTTACAAAATGCCATGTATTCCATGGTCTCTCTTATTGTGGTCTTGAAGTTTTCTTGCTGTGTAGACTCCTCGGTTTAATCTTAGATCCTTATACCCTGTTGGTGCTCTCAGGAATTCTGAATCCCACTCTTGGGTATGTGGGAATTTTCTGATTACATAAAATTTATATTTAAGCCATAGGGGTGGAAGGTTCAGTCTAAGCATGTATATGTCTGAATATTTTGCACATCAGTAGCACCAGTGAATATAACTCTTCAAATTATGTCCTGAACATGGGACATAGGCACTCATACTTACAGGTATAACTAAATTTTTGCAACATTTTTATTGGTTTTGTATTATTTTCCTTTCACTACAACCTCACCCGACCAAGTTTAATTCTTTACCCTTAGTAAATAGAAGGTGGGCTAGAAATAAGGAGATAAATTTCAAACATTTATTCTGTTTCCCCACAAATAAAACAAAGAAAAGAAAAATATCAACCTTTCATCTTTCAGTCAATGTCAACACATAAGGATCCAGTACTTTAGAGTAGAATTCCCTCTTAGGGATTCCTAAGGGATTCCTGAAGCAGACTCCACCTGCATTCATGGAGGGGTTTATGGGTTCTAATTTCTGTCCTTTGAGTTTGCAGGAGAGTATTAAATACAGTGTCTCTGGGACTCCCATTCTTCCCCAAATACTTCTGGAAAAGGACATAAACACATGGGTGGGTCTTATTAGTGTCCTATTATTATGACTTGTCTGGTTAGAAGTTTAAAATGGTGTTTCCTGTCATTTGTTTATTTAAACTCATGCTATTTTTGAAGTAAAACTTATTCCAAAGCAGTGATTATCTATGAAATTTCCTTAGCAACATAACTTGTGTAACTATTGAGTATAATTTTACATCAGTGACGATGATAAAAACCTATCTTTTCTATAACCCCAAATATAAAAAAAATAAATATTTAGGATTAACTATTGATCTAAAATAAATGATCAAATAGGTATATAGATTTAAAAAATATGTCAAGTATCTAATTCAGAAGACTTCCATTATGTAAATTAGCCCTTATTTTTAGGCAAAGAGCTGTAAGTCCCCAATTTCTGTGTATGGGCTGCACGTAGTGACTTCCTCCAGAAGAGAACAAGTTAGTGAGTAAGAAAATAAACTAACTGTACTAAGTGTCTGTTATCCCAGTTAATCAACCAAGGCTAACAACAGTAGTTATAAGATTAGTAGAATGTATCATTTTTTGTGAAATATCTAAGTAGCACTTTACCTCAGTGGGTTTCATCTCCAAACTACATAACCCACTTATTCTTCGAACCTAGAAATCCTGATAAGCTCTAACAATTAAAAAGCTCCTAAGGAGACCCAACAAGTAAACAGAAAGCAGTGTTGATGAAATCCTGAAATGGAAAAAAATACACATGATAAAAACTATGAAAAATATGTATTGGATTAATAGTAATGAATTGATATTTACCTACTGCCTATAACACATGCAGCATAGTAAGGGAAGAAAGTGAAATAGCTACATTGTGTATTTGTTTATGGAGACACTGTACTATCTAACTTCTTGAAATTTTTAAATTTTGCTAAATATAAAGAATATTATTAAATATTAATATTTTCTCACGTTATTCTGATTATTACTATTATTATTAGGAACTCAGTAGATGCAGTGGTTATATTTTGGGCTGCTAATTGCACAGTCTGCAAATGGAAGCCACCAACAGCTCCCAAGGGAAAAAGACCTGACTTTCTCCTCCCTTAAAGAATTATAGTTCACCACCAGAGGGCAGTGATTCCCCCCCCCCAAAAAAAATGAATTACAGTTGCAGAAATTCACAGGGACGGTTCTAACTTGTCCTACAGGGTCGCTATGCATTTGCATCAACTCAATGGTGATGAGTGCATTATTAATATTACTGGATCAATTCTTTTAAAATAATTTTAATTTCCAGAAGTCAAACAAAAATCCTCTATATTTCTATTTGCAAAATTAATTTTCATCTATATCTTCTAGATTTGAAAATCTGTAGGATTAGGTAACATGTTGAACATTTTTAGTTTTTAATAAAGAGGAATATTTTTTAAGGACCCTATCCAACTTAAAATTTTAGAATTAGAAATTCTGATTGATTTAGCTTTTAAAAAATGCCATGTAGCATGGAGAGCCTGTAAGAAATTTATTTTCTAGTAGTATGTTCCAGTGTCTGATATTCCAGCTTTGGCAGTCTAGTTTATTAGAACTGTAACCAACAATAAAACAAAATTGTCTCAGTTATGTATTTTAAAAATAACAATAATGACTTATTATAAAGCGCATGAGAAAATAAATCCTTTATATTAATAGAGGTAATAATTTTGTGTAATTTTTAATAATTCCATAGAAGATGAAATTAAAGTTGTGCCATTTCTGAACATGATTTTAAAAATTAGTAAGCATTTCAGTTGTATCTATCATATGCCAATTACTGTGTGATTTTCATTATGCTAAACCTCTATTATCTCTATCTTCCATTGCGTCATTGGCAAAATGCCTGTCTTAATTTGAGAAAATCATACTACTTGCTGTATGTCCAATATTCCTTGCAAAATAGCCACTGGCCTCAATGTCAACTCAAGTGTACAATCAACAACTCAACCTAACAGCATATCCTTTGGCCCTGATTCATGGTTTAGTATAGTTTGTACTACACTGAACAACCATTTCAGTGAATTTTTGACAGAGTGAAATAGCTCTTTTTGGTGTGGAATTTATGTAGGAGCTACTGAAATCATCTTTAGCCAGGTAGAGACAAAACCTGCTTGTGAGTGAAGAAAAAACATCAGGAAATAGTTCAAGCTTTTTGGACTTTTCAATTATAAAAAGTAAGACATCGCTTTTTGCTTAAGCCATTTCAAATAGTAGTTGTGTATCTTTGTAAGTAAAATGTATTTTTTAAAATTTTATTGGGGGTTCTTACAGCTACTACAACATTCAGTACATCATTTTTATCAAGCACATTTGCACCCATGTTTCCACATACATTTCCCAACATTTTCCACATGAGCCCTTGATACAAGCTCCTCTTTAAAACAAACAAACAACAAAAAAAACCTCCCCTTTCCACTCCCCCCATTTTTTTTAAAATGAATCATTTTATTGGGGGGGGGGGCTACAACTCCCATCACAATCCCTAACAACATCAGTTGTATTCAGGCCACTTTTACACACCCATTGGCATCATCACTCTCAAAACATTCTCCCTCCCTCCAGGCCCCCATTGTCAGCTCCCTATATTACCCTTCCTCCCCCCCTTCCCCTTGAACCCTTAGTAATTTACAAATTATTTTTTTCATTCTATACACTGTACAATGTGTCCCAACACCCATTTCCCTGTTGTCCATGCCCCAGAGAGGAGGCCACATGTAGATCCCTGAAGTTGGTTCTCCCTTTCTATTCCTCCTCCCTCCTGGTATTACCACCCCTATTACTAGTCTTGATGAATCATCTATCATAAGTTTCCCATGTTTCCATCTTCACTGTACATGTCCTGGTCTACCTGGATTTATGTGGTAGAATTGGGGTCATGATAGTGGGTGGGAGGCAGCATGGGAACTAAAGGTTGCATATTTCATAGCTCCTACCCTGTATCTTAACTGACTCATCTCCTCCTTGTAAGCTGTCTGTGAAAGGATGTCACCTCACCTATTGATGGGCTTTGAGTCCGCAATCTGTACTCCCCCTCATTAATAATAATATTATTTTAGCTCATTGATGCCTGATGTGAAGGTATTCATATTTGTGTTTGATCATATTCTGTATTCATCCAACTGAATTTGTTTTCACTGTATTTTTGTTAAATATGAAGTATCTGAAAGACCTTGATGGCACATTATTGCTGAAACTATACATGATGATAATCACAAGTACATAGCGCCTTGTAAATTAAAGTCAGTGAGAAATTTCTATGTATTTTTAAATTTATTTCAGTATGAATATAATAAAGCATATATCAATGTATGTAACATCAAGAAAATGATATAAATTTTAGCAACTACATTGTTTTACTATTGAATTCATGCCTTTCACTGCTTAAATTTTAATATTGCATTATAAGGGATATTGGGAATTCAGTTACTCATTAGCTCTCTTTAAAACATGAATTTGTTTAGTAAGACTTTACCCTAAGTAGAAAAATGAGAGCATTCATTATAAAAAGAAGGAAAGAAAATGCTTATAACATAGCTGGTGAAGTATTGGCACAAATGTAAGGGATCTAGAGGAAAAAAGTTCAAACGATTTTGCTGCCTTAAAAATATCACTTTTATTATAATAGATGTAGAGTAAGTAGAGCTACAGCTAATTATGTTGAAACTTTCAGCTACAGAAGACCTTTATTTAACATTGAGTTTGAAATGTCTTTGAGTTCTGCAAGACAAGATTTCACCCATATTTAAACTGCTGGAGCTTTTTCAGCTTCAAAGAAAGTGTATTCCCTGCAACTGCCATTATGGT
>PVJH01023470.1:0-27463 GCA_004026705.1 Nesogale talazaci | reverse complement strand
TGGGGGCTATTAAAATCGCGAGGCCAGTTGTTGGAATCCAGCCCAGCTGCTCCACGGCCAGGGGGGAAAGATGTCTGCTCCCCAAAGCTGAGCGCCTCGGACACCCTCGAGGGAAGTCCTCCTCGGTCCTCCAGGGTCCCCTCGCGTCTCAGCCAACTCCGATCGCTCGCTGTGCGTGGCACCTTCGAAAAGACCAGCGAAAGCGACCACAGAACCGCCGTGGGTGGACACGGATTTCCCGCGCGCTTTTAAAACTGTTTGCCTAATCGCACCCAGCTCGCTCGCTCGCTCGCTCCTGCCTGGTCAACCAAGCCCACCTTTGTCAAGACCACACTAAAAGAACGTGTAACAGGTAAGAAACCAAACAGAACGAAGCAAAGCAAAACGAACCCCCCCCCCCCCCCCCCCCCAAAAAAAAAAAAAAGGGAGAAAAAAAAAAAAACCCTGCCTTCAAACGCAGACGCGTGTGGGGTCGTAGACCGCCGTCGAGTCCCTTGGCCGGGACTTGGTGGTAAATTCGACTCTCGAACGTCTCCGAGGGTTACGATGGCACCGAGGCAGCCACACGGGGCCAGCCGCAGGTCCCGGCCCCGGCGAGATTCCAGGACACAGAACTTGGAAGGCTTTTCTGCGCACAGGACCAATCGCTGGCGAGGGAAGGGAGTGTGGGCATGAAGCCCGGGCAAGGGGCCCGAGCCTGCTTCGCAACCCGGAAGCGGACACGGGCGGGCAGCGGGCCGCGCCGTTGCAGTTCCGGGTCGGGCCAGTGGACGCCTGCGCTCTGGTATTGCCGCAGTGCCCCGCCCCTGTGCAGAGGACCTGGCAGGCAGTCTCTGTCCAACTGCTCCTGGGGCCAGATGGCTGAGGGCGATCCGGCGGCCGACCAGAGGCAGGTGAGGACCCAGCAGGCGCGCATCCTCCAGCTTTGGCTCGCCCTCACTTGGCTGTCCCGGGGGGCCACCTCCGCCGAGGGGCTCGCCGCCCGGGGGGCCACCCCCACCCCCCCAGCCCCACCTGGACTGCCCGGCGGTGTCGTCTTGTCTGCCGTCTTCCATTTTTCTGGCGCAGATTCTCGCCCGAGCGCTCTTGGGTTGGCGGGTCCCCCTGCCTAGTGGGTTCCCCTCGGATGGTGTCGCGGTCCACCTTCGGCCAGGATCGCGCGTCAGTCAGCCACCAATGCCAGCGCGAAGCCCGGGTTCCGCTGGCCGCGCGGTCGCTGGGGACCAGCCCTTTGAGACCCCTTGTTTCTGCCTCTGCGAAACGGGTGGGCACGCCGAGGTTAGGGCTCCCGGAAAACCCACCGCACCTGATCCGGCCTCGGATCGAGATTTCCCTGGCGCATGGCGGAGGCGGGCGCGTGAGAAGGCTCTTGCCCGCCGGACCCATGCGGACAAAAATGGGGGATGGGAGGTGGGATTGGAAAAGGAGGTGCGTACTTGGGGTCTCGTTTCTCATCTGCAGACCCAGTCGTTTCTTTTTAAATCCCCAAACCTATACAGTTTCGGGAAGGTTTCAAGGGTATGCTAGCCAAAAAAACAAAGCAACTACCAGCGAGCCCCTGTGTATTCAAATTCGAAGAAGAAGAAGAAGAAGAGGAAGAAATCCAGAGTATGTGGCGCAATGTGTGGTAAAACCTGATCGGGAGTGGGGGCGGGCACCTGCCTGTTATTCCTAGGCAGAGCGGAGAAAATATTTGCGTCATATAAATTGCGAGTCTTGCGGCAGGGTATGGGAGTGCATATACATTGTAGCCAAAGCATACTCATGTAGCCAGCGGCGAGTCCCGGCGATCCAGCAGCGTCTGGCGACCACCCAGAAAACAGGACGTCTTGATCTGCTTCGGCTCATTGCAGGGTCTCTTTGTACAGATAGATTTTTTTTTTCCTTTTTCATAGGTTAGCGACAATAAATGCAAATACCGCATAGAGTAAGAGTCTAAAAAATTAAAATAAAAGGTTTTTAGGGTATGTAAATCTGTTGACTTTTTTTCCCCTCCCTGGTCAACTTCTTTCAGAATGAGGAAATTGAAGCAATGGCTGCTATATATGGCGATGAATGGTGTGTCGTTGATGAGTGTGCCAAAATATTTTGTATTAGAATTAATGACACTACAAAAAATCCCAAATGGACCCTTTGCTTGCAGGTATTTTTTTTTCCCCTTCTCTACAGCCATTTCCACTTCAGCATTGATTCTGTGTGATTGACCATTATTCTTTTACTGAAAAATTTGGGGTGATAAAGTTCATTTGGTGGTGGTGGTGGTGGTGGTGGTGGTGACGGTGGTGACGACTTGTCAGAGATCAACTAAACGTATCGGTAATTGAATCTTGGATCACTTTCAAGTCTCCCTCAAATATGTAATTTCATTTTACTTCTTATTGTTTGATTGGAATTATCTTCATCAGAATGCTCCTACTGTACCATTAACAGGCTTGCGTTTCACTTCCCATCATTTATATTTTGCCCATCTAATTAATAGGTGAGTGCCTGAACCTGGCAAGATGGCCGACAGTAAAGAGGAAGAATCAGTCATTCAGATGACTCATAGGGTCGCTGCAGTTTTCCTTATTAAACCCAAAAGCGGTTGCTAGAATAAAATAAAAGTGACTGCTCATCCTTCCTCTCTCAAGGATGCTGCGTTGAGCTTTCTGTCATGATCTGTTTTCATAATAAGACTGATTTTCAAAGAAACGTGTGTGATTTTCTTTTGTGTTAGCTATTCCATCGTTGCTTCAAACAGGATGCCATATTTTTCTATTTTATAGCATTCCCAAAATAGATATTTTCAGAAACATCTGGGAAAAAAAATGTTTTCATGCCATTCTAGCCATTTGAGTCATGGGTACATTTACCTCTATTTTGCTTTTCATTTTCCATTGTCTCCCTACATTTATTTTCACATTACCCTTGATTTGATCATTTCCGAGCAGTGATTGGCCCCTTCTCAAAAAATTGCTGCATCACTAAGGCCTACGCAGTAGAGAAGCAGAAATTCCTGGAAGGAGTTCTCTGCCGAGATTTAATAAAGCAGTGCTTCTGTTTTTGAAGATTGGCAAGCTAAAGATTTAACCGATGACTAGCTTTAGAAATAGATTTTGATCCATGATAAAGTGTACCCAGATGTGTTTTTAAACTGCTTCATAGGTGCTGCTACCGAATGAATACCCAAGTACAGCTCCACCCATTTATCAACTGAAGTAAGCAATATCTCTCTATATTTTTATCAAAAGATGCTATTTTTTCGAAGATTGTTTCTCTGTACTATACTTTGTGTTTATATAAGACCTTTATTCTTAAAATGCATACAGAAGTTAAAAACACCTTTTTTTTTTAGCTTCTATCTGCATTTTAAAGAATTTAAATGGAAAATTTGATTCTATGAAAGCACATTGAAACATGCCACTTAGCATAAAGGAGAGTCACAGGGTTCGGAGAAATGACGCAGGCACAAAATTGGCTTTAGAGCCCGAGAAAGAATCCTTCCTTTTTAGACAACCTGTTGTTTGTTGTCTGTGACGTTGTTTGATTCCGGAGGGAGTAAAATGGCCCCCAGGGTTTTTCCAGCCGGGTATCTGGAAAGGTGGAGATTTTTCAGCCTGACCCCCCCCAGAGCCCCTGGGACAACCTTTTTGTTAGTCATCGAGAGGACTTCAACATCTGGAAAGTGACCACCCGGCCCTTTTAAGTGTTTCACCTAGACCAGGTCTGATAGATACATTTTAAAAACCAACCACCGCCATTAAGACAATTGTGACGCACTCTGGATAGACCTCTGTTGAAAACTGCAGGCCTTGGAGAAATGACGCTGCAGATGCTGCTTCCTGCCCCTCCCCCCACGGTGGATGAGCGACCATCTTAGCAGCCTGGGCTGTGGGTCTGCAGGGCCTACTTGGCCCAGTGAGATTTATAAACCTGTAAGGCACAGGATTTGTAGTCATTTAAAACTATCAATTACTAAAATTTTGACCTATGAGTAGGATTCTTTCTGTGTTTTTGAAACCGTAGCAATGAAGTATATTATTAATAATGGCTCTAATTTAAATTTTTATTTGCTGTAGGTGATAAATAGAATTATAGAATGCTGTTAAGCCGTCCTTTACAATTTTTTTTCCCAAAAAACATATGACAACCAGCTTGTTTTTTTTTTGAGACAATAGAAAAAAATTGGGAACCTTGATATTGTGGCAAACACTAAATCTGGAAATCTAGATTCTAGGACCTATTTTGCCTTTTGTATAAACTTGAACAAGCCTATGATACACTGTAAACCTCTTATTTTTTAAACATTAAAATGAAGTAATAAAGATTTTTATCATGGCTTGTTGCAAGGACCGGATGAGTTAATGCTAATGAAAATATTTTGCAATTGTATGAATTTATAGACATATGAATGAAAATTGATCATTTTCAAAAGTGAAATGAAGCGTATGATTTAATCTAATTAATGTATGAGATAAAAACACAATCCTTGAATAATCTTCTTTATTGTGTTTTATTTCATCTTAGTGCTCCTTGGCTTAGAGGGCAAGAACGTATGGATTTATCCAATAGCCTTGAGGAAATATATATGTAAGTGACAGGTGATTAAAATAAGGTTCTGGTAGTGATTTTTTTTGTGGGCATTTGTTGAAACCGGGATTGTGTTAGTGGCTTTTCTAAGCTTTTTCTTAAGGGGCCTTTCTATTTAAAAAAAAAAAAAGATACACTCAAAGAGGCCTCAAAGGTTAATTTTATACATGGAATTTTAAATACACATTTAATGTGACTTCTAGTCAGATGTGCAAATGCAGTAGTTAAGAACTAATCACTATAAAAATATTTGGTCAACTGTGAATGTCAATTCAGAGAATACAGCTCATAGACTAGGTAGAATGAAATTTGTGTCTGCGGGACCCTAAGCTTAATTCTTTATCATATGTATATATTAATGAAAATTTCTTTGGAGCCATAGGACTTCGAATCCACAGCTCTAGTGTATTTTCCATTCATTAAACAAATACTCACAATATAGCAGGCACTGTGCTAGATCCCGGGTATGCATGGCTATGATAAAGCAGAATCCCTGTTTTTTCTGGGATTTAGGATATATTTTGGGATAGTGGGGGTGTGTTACTCATAATATAAAAATAAATGGCAAGTTGCAGCTGTGAATACCCTCCAATAAACAACGGATATACAGTTCTGAAACGTGTGAAACAGAACATGACCTATTCCAGGGCATCTTGTTTGACGCAAGTGCCAAGTTCATTAGGGTGACGGTAACTCCAGTGAGCGCACCGCTTGAGCAAAGGCTCGGTCAAGGAGTTGAGCACACATTTCAGAAAGCCTAAATTGGCATGAAATGGGAGGAGGGGAGCATGATGGGAGAATTGCCATGGAGACACTAGAGGAACGAATGCACAGTTTTGTAGTCCAGGTTAACGATGCTCACCTTTGTTTCACAAGCAATGGGAAAGGGCTTTTATTAAGTAGTGGGCATACTATCAAATCACCCAGAGATGATGTAAAAAAAATATATAACACTAAGTGAGAGTCCTTAAAGAGAAAAACCTTATTTTCTTACAGTCCAAAACAGGAACTTGATTGTGTTGATTCCCTCTGTAGGTTTCTCCCAGAGTTCCTGCTGGCTCCTGGCCATCTTGGGCACTTCTTTGCTAATAAATGGGTCCTCGAGTACTTGTCTGTTTCCCCCCTGTGTCTCTCTGTGTGTTCCGTTCTTTTTATAAGACCCCACTCACTAAGACACTACTCAAAAGTGGTGTGTACCTACCTTACCCTACCATGATTCCACTAACCTAAGAAAACCCTACTTTTAAACTTATTTTTTTTCAAGTTAAACCATTTTAAAGGTTTGGCATCATGTACATAGCATTACAACTCAGTAGCTCCATCATATTAAAAAGCCGTGATCATCACCACAATCAGTTTTAGAACATTTTCTTTCTTGTACTCATTGTTATTGACTCATTTCCTCTCAAACGCCCCTGTCAAGAAACCATTAATCCAGTTACCGTGTCTGTAAGATTTACCATTAATCTAGTTACTGTCTCTATAGATTTACCTATCCTGGATTTCATATTCAGTAAGACATATTTTACAAAAGACAGAAACATATCAATTGAAAAGAAAGCAGAAAGTAGTAAGTCATTTAAAATGGGTCCAAAAGGAGTGCAAATTAATGTGTTACATTTTAACCTAACTACATCTGCGATCATCTTTCCAATGCACTCGTCTCATAGTAAGGCTGCATACATTCTTGGTCTATGGCCAGAAGGGATTCATTTAATTAGCATGGGGCTCACGCAGGTGGATTTGGGCTTTCACTGACATGCACAGCCATCTGCAAATTGAGTGGTCAGAAGTTAACCTCTAATACAGCTCCCTCTGTTCTAAGATTTTATTGTTTTCAATCCGTGAGTCACACAGGCTTGTGTACTGTTTCTATGTGGACATAGCAAACACCTCACTTACATGGCTGCTTTTTTAATGGCAAGCCTTTAAGACTCTAGACACTTCTTTGTGGTAGGAAGTCTAGCACCATCTGATTTCTTCACCGCACTGCTTGTAGCACCCATCTCTTCAGTGAGCATGAGGGAGATAGCAAATAGAGCCATGTCATAAGAACTAATTGTTCTTAAATTAGGGCTATATTAAGTGCAAGCTAAAACTCCATCTATCTATGGTTTATGTCCCTGGGTCACCTCAGATACATCAGTCTCATTTATTGGGGACATGATAAATTATCTCCACGGGGCATATTGTGATTCTACTGATACGATCATTAATTCAGCCAGTGTTAAAACATTGTTGAGAAAAGGAAAGCATATGTGTTTAGGACAGCATTTTAGACTCAAAGATATCCATTGTTGGCCCATACAGATTAAAAACTTAAGTAACTGGTCACTACACAAACCATGAAGATTGGAGAGAGGGTAAAACTTCCAATAATGCTGTTTCACAAAAGATGTCATTAAAAAATAGACTATGAAAATAGCAGATACATGGTATCCTTGAGTTGCATCTATTGAACTCCCTCAAAGCAGGAGATTTGAACCAAAGCCCAATCATTTGTTGCTTCTCACAGGATAGTTCAGTGGCTTTACTTTGCTACAGGTGTGATAAAACCCTATTTTCTAAATAGGGTCATATTGACAGATACAGGGGTGTCCCCGCCCCAGTTATATCTAACTGCTCACCTTGCAGTTAGCAGCCTAACACATAACCCAGCACCACCAGGTCTCATTTGACTCAAAGTTACCAAGATTTAGATAAAATTAAGGTTGCCCCCATTTAGTAATTTCACCACCTTGACGTGTCTTCAATTAACTGGGTTTTGTTATCCGTCCCTAACTCAAAGTTATAATTGTGCGCCTAACAATTTTTCCTGCAATTCTTCATTTGCTCTCCAAGAAAATCGAGGAAGAGATGCATACTGTATGCTTGTTTACTGGTGATGACGCAACTGTGCACCTGACATTAAGTTTTCAGTACTTTGACTTGTCAAGCCTTTAGTGATATCAGCAACTCTTAAAAATATTTCCATTTGTGGCTCCCATCATGTTTACCATAATCATCAGTCCCTTGCATGTACAATGTCATGCAATCTGAAATTACTTTCTACCTGCCTTTTCCTTCCCCCAATGCTCTCCTGTGCTAAGATGTGCACTCTCACAGGCCACAACACCCCTGTTCTTTAAGAGTCCAGTTGATTTATTTGATACTGAGAAAGCGTCGGAGCTTTCAAAGTAGTTTGTTCTAGAGATACAATAGAAGTGATTGTGTATTCTTTTAAATAAAAGTACTTGGAAAACCCCAGTCCCCATTGGTATTGTTTTCACACTAGAAGCATAAGTAGAAGTGTTTTCTGTTTTCAAAAGTTTATTGTGATAATGTGGACTTGTATTTTTGCACATAATTTGTTCCAGCAGGGTCACCAAGTGAAAAATAGCATTCACCCCAATCCACCACCATCCTGTCTATTCCAACTTATACAAGTCCAATGCTTAACTTAAAGCACCAACACTCTTAGAAAATATTACTAATGTAATACTAATATTACATGTATGCGAATATAGTTCTTACAGTTTATTAGGATTCAAAGTGCTATAGCACTTCTGGTTATTTGTCATTGTTGTAAATAATAAACTTGGTTTTTTATCTCAATAAATAAAAGATAAGCTATCTCATGAAGGGAGATATGAAGGCAGAAACCTTTTTCTTCAGTCACCAATAATTTTCAGCATTGGCAATGTGCTGGTTCTCTACTAAGCATTGGGAATTTAAAAATAAAGATAGATTAGGGCTGAGCCCCGGTGCCGTAATGCTTGTGCCCAGGACTGCGGCCCACTGGGATGGGGGTTCAGTTCCAGCCGCAGCTCCACAGCAGCAAAGGCTGAGCCTCCTACGCCCACCACCAGAGGGCAGTGATGGCCCAACAAACAAAAGCTAGATGTTTACCCCTAAAGTGCTATGATTACTGAGGGTTGGGGCCAAGTGCTAAAATAGAACTCGGAGAGGTCTTAACAACAATCTGTCTGGACGTGATAAGGCCCTTAAGAAAGGGCCTGCATCGTGGCAGTGACCTCTGAGCACTTTTTGCCAGGCTGTCACCACGGGGAACTGGAGTGGATACAGTCTTGTTGCTGTGAAGCCTTCTGGCATCTTCAGAGGTGAGCGAGCAGTGGAAGATGTCAGGTACATAAATTTAAGAGTGGTATGAGACAAAAAGACCACCTAAACTGAGGTAAGCAGTGGGTGTTCTAATAGCTATGTGTGACAGTATGGAGGAAGCAAGCACTGGGAAGAGCGGGGCTGTAGAGATGTGAGTAGATCCTCTATGATGAGGATGGAGGAAGAGCAATCCGTAACTCAGTTGGTGGAGGACATCTTTTAATTAAGGCAATAAGAATGTAGATGGAGAAGAACGGTTAAAGTGAATATTTAAGAATGTAACCCAGGGTTTGATGAGTAGGTATAGAGCTATTTGGTTTTACCAGATTTTTGCATATATGTATTGCAGGTGACACTTTTAAATCAATGAGACTTTTAGCAAAACATAAATAACATTTAAAACGCTCATTTTCATTTTAAGATAATAAAAATGATTTATTTTTTCTTTTTGTATTTGAACTTGTGTTAGTCCATTAAATAATTTAATTTTAAATTCAGGTGAATGATTTTCATATCCTACAACTCTTCATATTTTGCTCTGCCAAATGGTGTCTAAGAATTTAGCATCGGGGAGTGAAGCTTCTGGAAGTCAGTCTTTGAAAAATGCGGCTTCTTTGTGTCTGTGTTCTCACCTATTACATAAGGTACCATCTTTGTAGGGATTTTAATCCCTGTTGTACATACTTGTTATCATTATAGTAGTTTTTATTAAAAGCTACTCAATTGCACCATTTTGAAACTCACAGATCAAGTCATTGGTCTGAAGTCATACATATCAGTACATTTTAGTGAGGAGTCTTTTAAAAATTATAAATACTGGGACATTAAAGATACAGAGAGCCACAAGTAAAATTAGAGTCCCAAATGACTTGATTTTTTTTTTAGATTATGCTAGATTAGAGAGAAGTTATTTAAGAAGAGTGACTCATAAAGTACCTAATTTTTTTAGTTGATCTTTTCCTTAAGTTGAAATTAATTTGGGACCAGGATATTTATCTTAATCTGCATTACTATAATTTTGACTTTGTAAATAAAGCATGGGATCTCAGAACTTAATGACTAGGTCTCAAATCGTGTACTACAATCCATAAGAATAAGCATACTTCCTTCCAGGACCATTTAGGGCAGGAAGAAGCAGCTCAGTAACCAGAACTCCAGCTCAGTTCATCCGAGTCTGATTAGTGTGTTTATGAATCTGTAAGATTTCCTTACCATCAATAGCAGAAAAAGTGTGGAAATCCCATCTCTTTAATAGTCATTACAAACTCTAATGGATAGTTAGCTAGGAACAAACTGTTATCACAAGAGAGAGCACAAATGCCACAGTAACACAACACATTGAAACCAGCAGAAACTCCATTCACTGGCACCATGTTGGAGTCTAGTATGTTGCTTTTCTCAGCAAACCCACACACCCATCACAGCTTCCTTCACACTGAGTTCACAGTGGTGCTAAATATTAATGAGAAAAATCAACCAGCCAACCCTATTTGTCAAAGAAGATCATGTAGAGGCCATGATAAGGAGGAAAGGATGCCAAATCCCATTGCTCTCCAGACAACTCCCAGAAACCGTGATGCTGTGGACCAACAAGCAGAAGTGTTAGGCTTCCGAAGCTGTCTGCAGTTAGTTGTCTGGGCCTGGAACTGGACCTGCCAATCCACAGCCAGGCACTTGAACCGCTGCACTACCTGGGTTCTCTGAAGTATGCCAAGGCTCAGTATTTGGCTAATGGGAAGCTTTAAGTGGATGGTAGAACTGCCTGAACTTACCAAAACCGGAGCTAGGGCCTTCCAGTCAATTCTGACTCAGCAACCCTGCAGAGGGTGAAGGCTGTAAAGCTGCCTCTTTCTCCTGTGGAGTGAGCGGCTAGTGGGTGGGAACTGCCAACTGTGCAGTCGCCAGGCCAGTGTTCACCCAACAGTGCCACGGAGGCCGGAGAAGGGCCTCAGCTTTTAATAATGCAGCATTGGAAAACCAGGGGCCCTCTCAGGGACTGACCACCACAGGGACACTTCTCTGAGACTTCCTGCTGAAGGAGGAGCTTCACAAGTCGAAGACACAGAAACAATAGTTTCTTGTGGTATTTTTTTTTTGTTGTTTAATAAAGATTTGTCATGTCGCGATGCTTTTTACTTGCCTTCATATGATGTACGTCTGTTTCTCGCCCATGTTATTCTGCATGCTGGCTGTGGAGGGTTCCTTCGGTGGATGCTGATGAGTGGCAATCAAGAAACGCATTGGTCTGAAGGGAAATTATTAGGGGTGGGGGTGGGGGTTCCCTTTATATGTAGACACACCTAAAAGGAGAGTTACACTCGAGGCTGAATCACATTGTTCTTGGTGTCATTTACCATCACCCTGGGCAGGACTTGAAATCTCTCAAGCTGTTCTTAGTCCCAGTGACCTTTGGGGAGGGATTTAGTTAATACGCAAGGTAGCCAAATATTTTTTACAACCAAATGACTCATTTTGAGCAATAGAGTATCTTGCCAAAATGGAAGATGTGGCCATACACTTGGTGAATTGAGAAAGTTTCCCCCAATACATGACATTTTCTTGGTGGAAATAAGTGTACGAAGTGAAGGTCACCAACTACTTGGGGTGAGATTGGTCAACAAGTTGGGAAAGCAAGTGAGGAGCAGACATCAGCAGGGACTTGATCTCAGAAAGGACCTTCCAGTCATGCTTGTCTAGTTCACGTCAGGATTTCCCTTTCCCTTTGATGACAAGTCGACTTTTTTGAAGTAAGCAATGTTACTCTTTCAAGTCAGTTGGAATGTTAAAAGTACATTACATCCTTATATATATTTATTTTTGAAATGCACAGGTTGGGGGGACACTTTAGATGATTACGAAGGTGATGGATCTGGGGAAAGAAAGCGTCTGAAGTAATTTTGTGTTTCTGGATTCTATTTAGACAGAACATTGGTGAGAGTATTCTTTACCTGTGGGTGGAGAAAGTCAGAGATTTCCTGATACAAAAATCGCAGGGCGCAGAGCCAGGTAGGATTGAAAATGCTCTCAATGAAATTTTATATTTTTATAAATAAACTTTTGGGTAGCTACTCCAGTTGTGTTGTTATATGAAAATCTGTTTTGCTGTTACGTATGTATGTATTAAAATGTCAGCTTCTCTGAAAAGTTGATAGTCATATAATTATGGTTATATCTTTTACCAGGATTAGCATCTTTAGAGTATTCTTGCAGAAAAGTTGTTTAATGGCTAAAGAGTGAGTCAAATGTCCCTGTTTTTCACTTTTTTTAAGGTCATATGAACGTATATGAACCTTGTATTGTGCCTTATGAATTATTGTACTCTATAAATTACATATTACTTTCACATGAATCTAGTGTTTGTTGGAAAAGAACATTGAGAAATAGTGACCGGTACAAGAAAATAAGATTTGATTTTTTTTTTTTAAGAAAAGGGCATAATTCACATACTCTAATATTCACCCTTTGAGAGTGTCCAATTTAACCAATTTTACTACATTCACAAAGTTGTGCAATCAGCACAAATAGCTGAGTTCAGAGCATTTGGAAGGTGATATTTACATTAATTGTTCTTTTATTGGCTGTAAGCATATGGAATATGGTACTTTCTAACATTTCTGATTATTTTGCTCTGTTCTCCTTATCTCAAAGACCTTTTAGAAAAGAAACTTGCGGGGCTGAGCCCTGGTGGCGTAGTGGTTGTGTATGGGACTGCGGTCCACTGGGTTGGAGGTTCAAATCTAGCAGCGCTCAACAGGAGCAAGGCTGGGCCTCCTACTATCACCACCAGGGGCAGTGATGCCCCCCCCAAAGAAAAGAAAAGAAACTAGCTTATTTTAATCTGATTTTATTTCCAAGTAGAATTTTATTGTTAGTACTGGTTAACTGTTTTTACCTAAAGTGAAAGAGAGCTTTTAAAAAAGCAACACTAAATAAAAAACAAAAACAGTTTACTTATGAAATGTTCAGAAGAATATGCCTGGAGAACCAGTTACTTAAAGTTCCCTTAGCAGAACTATCCCACATATACTGTTGATAGTACTTTATCTTTTTCAGAGCACGTCACCATTTTCTAGAGAAGCAAACTTTTTACAATCACTTTCAAGACAAAAATATTAATTGGCATGATGGTATCATGTCCATGTAATAATCTTTTTTGAATTATTTTCAATTTTTATGATTCAGGAACTGATTTTATAGCATGTTAGGATTTCTCTAGAGAAGAATGGTTTTTAAACGTCTTAAAATTTTCCAACCTGCCATTTAGAATGCAGAGCAATTACAAAAGAGAATGCACACCAGAAAATCTATTAGATCCTCTAGAAGTTTGAGATCATGTAACTGATAGGAAGTGTTTTTAAATTGTCCATCTTAAAATGATACTTTCCCCTCTCTATTGGTCATTCAGTTTAGGCACTCTTCCAATTTTAAAGTTATTTGTTTATTTTGTGCATTTGATCATTCTGAATTTAAAAAAAAATTTACAAAATTAAATTACATTAAAAATTAAAAAAAATTTTTTTCGTATTTTACATTAGAATTTTCTTACTGCATGTTAAAATGGAAGAATTTTTTTAATTCTGAAGAACTAATTAAGGTAAGCGTTGGCATTCAGGAAAGCTCAGGAGAATTTTCTTTAAGACTCTCCATCTAAGCAAGTATTTGTTTTAGTCTTATTATTAGTTTTTAGTGCAAATTTACCTTTTACTTCTTAGTAGTCTAGTATAGAAAATGTCATTGCACTTCCAAGACTCTGGTTAAACACCAAGACCCAGTAACTTTTAAGTGGCATTTCTTACTTTGGGGGGTCAGCCAGTTACATTTTCTCATGTACACATAGAACCAGAAGTGAAGTCGACAACCGAAGAGGAAGAGATTGAAAGTGAAGAAGAGCTCACTGAAGTGTGTGATTCAGAAACTCCGGCTCAAGCAGTAGAACCTGAAATGAGTGAAAACAAAGCAGGTATACCCTGGGCTCATTTGAGATGAGGAGGGTGGTCGTATTAGGCATTATTCACGGGGGGTGGTACAGAAATTTGTGAAAATCCAGGGCTCCTGCTCTTGTTTCAAGAGTCTCTCCCATTCACGTATGTCTTTTGTTGGGAAAAAAGAAGAATCCCCCTTTAGTAGATCAAGGGTGAGGATAATAAATAGTATCCAGTTTATATTGGCCTTCATGCTGTGTTTGTCCAGAGGTCAAAATTAGTTTAAGAATAGGATAAGGGGCTGAGCCCCGGAGGCGTAGTGGTTGTGCGCAGGACTTCAGCCTACTGGGATGGAGGTTCAATTCCAGCAGCAGCTCTGCAGGAGCAAAGGCTGAGCCTCCTACTCCCACCACCAGAGGGCAGTGATGTCCCCCCCCCAAAAAAAAAGAATAGGATAAGATCGAGCATCCAAACTGAGCCTGATTTCTCGTCCTGTTCCTGCCACACATCAGTGTGGTGACTTTTTGACATGTTAAAGCCTCTCCAGCACTGTGTTTGCACATGGTGACTGCCATATGCTCCATTAATCGTAAGACACAAACTGGCTTGATGAGATTCAACCAACCAGTGACTAGAAAAAGGAGGGAACTTGGAGTTGCTGTCACTGAATAACTTTTCATCCACACCGAGTTCACTGAGCCAATGGGTCACCCTTAACTCTGCTGAGAAACTGGCTGTTCTTTCTAAAGAAGCAGGTCAATGGAATCGTGAACTCATTGGCATACCAGTGGGCACATGATGCCTTATTGATACCCTTTAATTCCCTGCTATGATATAGGAACGGTTTTATTAGCAGGGACACGATCTAAAGTTACAGGTATTCAAGTTCAGTGGTCAGCAGTAGTAGGAAGGAAAAATGAATTTTAGTGTATCAGCATTTTGGGTCTCAGGACTCCTGTGTTAGGCTGGGTTGACTAGAGAAATAAATCCAGTGATACTAATATATGTGTAAGCAAGAGGTTTATATGAAGAAGTAGTTCTATGTCAGGAAAATATCCCAGCCCAATCCAACTGAAGTCCGATACTGGACCGTAAGCCCCTCTTCAGACTCATGCAGCTCCATGCAGTCGTGCAGAATGCAGGAAGATCTCAGGCCACTGGAAGCAAAGTCCTGTGACTCCAGTGGCAGTGGAAACATTACAGGGATCCAGCAGCTCTCAGGGTGACCAGCAAGTAGGAAGACAGAGAGAGGCTGGCCTCCAGAGAGCTCCATCTCCCAGTCACACCTTCAAGTGATGTCATCAGACTGTGACCTGATTAACAGGTTAAACTCCACCCCTACGTTTTTATAAATCTTCAAGTTGACGTGAAATTATGCAACTTCCACAATTCGTTTACACTCTAAAATATTAAATATTGTCCCTACCAATTGAAACTCCTGCAACCACCCAGGGTGTGAGTCCCAACCTCTCACTTCTCTTGGGTAACTTCATTTTAAAAGTTTTGTCTACTGGACAGTGGGTTGGCCACCTTTTCAGTTCAAGTGCTAATTCAACTGTGCACAGAATGGGTAACCATGGTTTCTTTGCATCTCTAGAAGCTGAGGAGTTGCCTCCCATTGATCATGGCGTCCCCATCACTGACCGCCGGAGTACTTTCCAGGCACACTTGGCCCCTGTTGTTTGTCTCCAACAGGTAAAGTTACTGTGGCCAGCTCACACTGATGTTTTATCAAGTTAATTTAAGTAAACATCCTTTACCTTTAGTATTCTCTATTTTTACTCTTATGTTTAATTTTCACATAAGATAAAAATTCTGTGTCCATTTATTTTAAACTCCCAAACTACTGTGACGCATGGAATGGTTTTCTTTTGTTCTTCTCTGTCACATCTCTCAGAATTGTTTCTAAACTCTGATTAGAACCTAACCCTCTAGTGAATGGTCCAACAATGACAAGTCCCCATTGTGGTGGTTGTACGTAGACCGTCATGGCACTTCCGAGCTTGTTACAATGACTGTTTGTCCACCAGAGAGGGAGTCCTATGACACCAAATCCGCTCCACTGCTGCCCCGTTAGCTGATGGGCAGTGGACAGACTGGCTGAGCACCTTTCCTACCTGAATTCTTTTTCCTTTCTGCTTCCTGATCTTAAATGACCTATTGCTATAATTCGGGAGACGTTTCTATCAAAAACTGTATTCCTAGGTCTCTGCCTTTCTTACTCTTCCAGAAAATTCCTTCTTCCTTGCTGCTGTAATCTAGCCACCTTAAACTCTACTGATGTTAGCGACAATGTCACCATGACCTATAAAGCTGAATTAAAAACTGAAACAACTCTCCTTCCCTTCGCACGGCTTTGAAGCATGAACCTCTGCCTTTGGTCTGTGTAACTACCCTCTAACCTCTTCTCCAACCCTGACTTTTAGGAATACAGTTCTTTGAAAGGCTACCCTTTTGCTTTCTTTGAGTCTCCCGAAGGGGAAGTTCTTCTCTGCATTGACTTGTGGTGGAAATAACAGCTTGGCGCGCACCCACCCTTCCTAGCTCTTCTCCCAGGACTCCTGCTTTGGACCCTTGCACATAATCTTGTTGCCATGGGTCCTCCTTATGCCGTCTGTTCTAAACCTGTTCATCCTGGCTCCTCTTTCTGTTGCTGGTCATAGTCGCTTAGACTTATAGGATCATAATATGTGAGAGCTGAAACAAATCTTAGAGATCATTGTCTACTTCATTTTATTGATCAGGAATCTGAGGACCTGAAAGGTTAAAAAATGATGTACTCAAGATTGCACAACTTGTGATCCAAATTGGTCTCCCTGTCTCCAGGTTAGTCTTCCCTACCTCCAATATATATTCCATACTCCTTGTCCTTTCTCACCTTTCCGAAAAGTCTGGCCGCGTATCACCCCCCTGCCCTCCAGTCTTTGCTGACTTCTGTTGTCTACAAGGAAAAGTTTAAGCTAAGCACCTAAATTATAGGTCAGAAGACCCTAGCTTTGTCATTCTTGACACATCTGTCATTTACTCGTTCACATTCTGTGACACCTCATAAAACCATTGCTCACTTCCCAAGCCTTTCTCTTTTATGTTCTTGTTAAGATTGCCAGAAAAAGTACAGGATGCTTAGTTCAATTTCAATTGCAGAGAAACATGATCGCGCAAGCTCTACTGACACTAAAAATAATTCGTTACCTGTCTGGAGCTCCCATTTAACTGGACATCCTGTATTGTATTTTTATTTGCTAAATCTGGTAACCCTGCCCCTGAACTTGCACATGCTGCCTCCTCCAGAATGGCCTGTCTTCTTCCTGCCCCACCTCCTCTTCCTTTCTAATGCAGAGCAACTACCTGCCACTTGATCTCTTCCGACCTCCCTCATGCTACCTCCGCCATGCACCTCAGTGGACTCCAGATTTTGATTTTATAACATCTGGCACAGGCCAGCATTGTACACAGTGGATGGATGTACATTGGGTAAATTTGCAGAACTTGAGTTTTAGAATTCTCACACTCACACTTAAAAGTCCCTACACAAGACCTCAGACTCTCATGCACATATCCTCAAATGGCTAGTATCTGTCCCTAAAATTACGAGAAATTTTTCAAGATGGATTTTTCAGAGTCTAAAGGTCCTCCTAATTTTTATACTGCAGTGTAAAACAGTATCAGCTATCAATGTTAATTGATCTGGCTTAAGCTGTCTTTCCGACATTTGTTTACAGAGCCAATGAAAAACATTCCTCAGCTTATTTCTATCACTGCTTTTTTTTTTTTAAGGTGAAAATGGTTCTTTCCAAATTGTATGAGAATAAGAAAATAGCGAATGCCACCCACAACATTTATGCCTACAGGTGAGCACTTAACATTGTGTTAAGGTTATCAATTTGTTAAAAGTTGAGGGAAATCATGGATGGTTTAAAAAAATACCGCTATTTGATATGTTTATTTTTTCCAAAATGAAAGTAATGGACACGGATTCTATTTGTTTTAAAAAAGGAATTAGAGTAAAATCTGCCCTTTCTGCTTTTAAATATAACTTTTAATGATATTTTAATATATTCCCTTCCTGTCTTTTCAGTGGAAAGTCATTTTTTCAATACTTTACTCATATTTTTCTTAATTTTAAAAAGGCATATATATTTATTTAATGACTTTATAGATTTAATGACTGTGTAATATTTGCTTGTGGCATTCTGTCACAACATATTTAACTATTTCTTTTTTGTTTCAGGTTTTCAGTATCATTAAAAAGAGTCCTTGTACTTTTTAGATCATTTCCCGAGGGTCGGTGTTGGTTGCTAGATTTCTGTTTTCTTTTCCTTTTTTTTTTAAATTTATTTTTCTTTGTGGCATCACTTCTCTGGTAGGAGTAGCAAGTCCAGCCTTACTCCTAGAGAGCTGCTGCTGGATTTGAACTGTCAACCCTGTGGCCTGCAGTCCCACAAACTACCACTAAGCCACCAGGGCTCAGCCAATTTCTGTTTTCAAAATGAACTTGGGGTCATAACGAAGAGAAAGAATAGGTCTCTATAATTGGACTTAAAAAGTGTGGAAGTTTTTTGAACTTTGGATGCATATTGCCACATTTCCTCCCCAAGTTTTTCTTGTAAACCTTTCAGTTTAACGTCCCTTTAGCAGGGGATTAAAAATGCATCTTTTACCACATGCTTAAACCTTTGCTCCTTTGTGAGTGAAGAGGCAAAGAGCACATGGTTTTTAATATACATATAGGTGCAGTCTTGATAAAGGACATCCCGTCCATGGCCAACTTGTCATTTCTGATACATTGCCACCAAATGGACAGAGGCCTCTTTACATTGAGATTGTAAATCTTTGCTGGCACAGGAAGCCTCATCTTTCTTCAGAGAAGCTGCTGGGGGGTTTCAAATCACCGACCTGTGCTCATATTCTGCATAACCCAGTTATGCCACCAAGGCCCCTTTGAAAGGATATGGTTTAGGCCTAAAATCAATCAGAGTACCAACATAGAGATTTGGTTCAAATTTAAAATGTGGTTGAGATCACTGGTAAGAAACGAGGCTAGGGCTGAGCCCCGGTGGCGTAGTGGTTGTGCGCGGGACTGCGGCCCACTGGGACGGAGGTTCAATTCCAGCAGTGGGGTTGGGCCTCCTACTCCCACCACCGGAGAGCAGTGATCCCCCCCCCCCAAAAAAGAAACGAGGCTAACTGAACCCCCCCCCAAAAGTTTACAGAAATAAAACCCACCACTTTTGGTAGTTAATTTTTATTATTACTGAGTTTGCCAAATTTTACCCATCCACCCCCCCACAAAACCCTCAAAAATCTTTGTTATGTAAACCCTTCTTTAAGGGCTAACCTTCAACCAAATGTTGATAGGTCAGCAGTATGAAAATGAGGTCTCACTTTGCTCTCAGGGATCAGAATGTGTTGTCAAGAGGTAACTCATCACCGCCTCCTTACTCCGCTGCCCCTTACATTTGCCCTCTAAAATTGGCTTAATCGTACTATCTTTCCTCAAACGAACCCAACTCCGCTGCCAACAGGTTGATTCCAACTCACAATAATGAGCACCTGGGGATTTCCAAGCTGTCGACATTGACGGAAGCAGAGAGCTGGTGGCTCTGCACCGCTGGCCTAGGCTTCCTGGACAGCGCCTCCCCGGCAACTCTAAATAACAGAGCCCGATTACAGTCGCTGCTCAGTCAGTATTTACCCAATGGCATTATTGCTGTAATACAATTAACATAATGGATGTAGGCATGTAGATACAGGTGTGGTGGTTAAACACGCCACTGCTAACCAGAAGATCCGTGGTTCAAACCCATCAGCAACTCCTCAGGACAAAGATAATAGTTGGCTTTCGTAAAGGTTTGCAGCATGGGGCCCCCTAAGGGGCAATTCTCTGCTGCCCTACAAGATCCCTATGAGTTGGAATTGTCCACTGTGCATTTGGCACATTAGCCAGGCCCTAGATGATCCCCAGTTGGGGAGGCCAAAGAATGCCACTAGATGGCAGGCTTTGACCTGCCCTGTTTTCGGTTTTTTGTTTTTTTGTTTTTTTTTTGTATTTCTAGCACTTATCTGCCTAGCTTTTTTCCCCATTGGAGGCACTGCATGATTAGTCCAAGTATTAACTGTAGATAATGTAAAGGGGTAAAAATACTATGGTTTTTCTCTCATACTGATAACCATCCAAGGGAAATGATAAAGAGATAAATATCTCTTCTCATTCTTACCCAAAATGGAAAAGACAGAAAAGCAATACTTGTTTCAAGTCATATGTGAAGAGAGTGCACACTGTAAGATTGGTTTTTATGTCTTTCACCTTCCTTTATGTGCACTTGATGTAAGCTCTTTGATGACAGGAGTACACCACTACTTTTATATTACTTCATTAAGCCTACTTTGTACCAGGGGGATTCAAATAGTTTGTGGAAAAATTTTATTGTCTTTTAATTCTTTTCCCACAAACTTTTTGAAGCCTGTTCCTATCATGCTTCTTTCTGTACAGTATAAAAGCCACCCGCAAACCAAACTCACAGCCATCGAGTCAACGCCAACTTACAGTGATTTTATACGACAGAGTAGAACTGCCCTTTTTTGAGTTTCAAAGACTACACCTGTTTGAAGGATCAGAAAGCCCTGCTTTTATTCCCTGGAACTGCTGGCAGTGTCGAACTGTGAACCTTGCAGATCATAGCCATACATGTAACCGCTATACCACCACTGCTCCCCTGCCCACTCTAGACTCAATAAAGGTTCTTGAGTGACTATTCTATGACAGCTCCTCATCGGGGTCAAGTGATTTGAATGAAGTAGGGGGAGTCTGAGATGTGTAGACTTAGCTTCCAGCAATAGCATTTCTGATTCAAAGGAAGCACTTTTGAGTCCTACCATCTCCAAATAAAAGGCCATATCGATGGGACAGTTAAATCACCTGGGGAAAAGAGTATCCAGTGTCTCCTCTAGTCCAAGAAGAAGGAAAATGAAGATAAATATACTGACTTTAGAACTAATCAGATCCGTGGGAATGAATAAGGAGGAGTTAATGTCTTGAGGTGCTAAAGTGCAACCCTACTTTGTCTATTTCCAGAATATTTTGTGAAGATAAGCAGACCTTCTTACAGGACTGTGAAGATGATGGGGAGACTGCAGCTGGGGGGCGTCTGCTCCACCTCATGGAGGTACTGTCCAGCTCATACCCACTGTGCCTGAGTGGATTCCGAGTCAGTGGCTTCAGTCAAACCTCCTTAGTTCTGTGCTTGTGAGCCATAAAATTTCTCAACTGAGCAGAGTTCTTTAGGTATTTACTTGAGAAAGAGGTTCAAATGAATTAAGCTGTTTGAACATAGCGTTGCTTTTATTAGTCGTTCATTTGAGCCTTCCAGCTTTTTCCAGCGCATGCTGTCATCTGCCCCCCAACTGCTGGGTTCTTCATGATGTCAGCCATAGGGTTGAGTGGTTTTCCAGAAGTAGGTTGCAGACCTTTCTCCCTGGTCAGTCTTAGGCTGGAAGCTAGTCTGAAGTTTGTTCAGCATCTTAGCAGATCAGAAGCCTCCGATGAGATATCAGTACTATTTAGAAGTATGTGGGTCAGGAATCCTCCATAGAAGGCAAGAATTCTACCACTAAACCATCTCTATGCCTTTTTGACTCACTGATAACCTCATTATTTTCAAGTCTGGGTAATGCTCACGTTGTCATTTGACAATTTTTCCCCTTTGTTTTTTCAGCTCTTTGTGGAATTCATGTCAGTTTATTAAGTTCCCTTATAGAATAGTTTTAGGCTCTGAGAGATGTTCTTATCTTCCACAATTTCTCTTAAATATTAGTGGGTTTTGTTGATTTTTTTAAAAAACAGCCACATATTTAATTTTCAAAAGTTCTTTTTCCATCTCTGTTTTGTCACAATGTCCTATTTTGTCTTTATGGATGCATTATCTTCTAATGTTTCTGAGCATAATAATTTAGAGTATTTTTGCTCGGTCTTTTTGTGTGTGTGGTAATTTGTTTTGTTTTTAAGTTGTTTTCCTCTACTGTTGTACATGGTGGTTTGTTTTCTAACCAGACCTGACCGTAAACTTAGGGACATGACTTCAAAAGCAGCACTTTCTGAAATGAGAAAGACTTCACTGGTTCTCACAATCCCTGTTTTCTCCAGTTAATTTTTCAGCAGCTGGCCTTCTTCTGTTGTCTTTGTTGCTTAGCTCTGGGGTCAAAAGGTAAAATGAGCTTTGCTGGTCAAAGCCATGAAGAGTTAGGACATTGCCTGCACAGGCTGCCTCCTGCAGCCTGTCCAGTTCCCCCAAAGTTTGGGACTTTAGGACAGGGTAGAACAGTGTTTATTGTCCAGGTTGCCTCTGCTTCCTCCTAACATCCCATCCTCTCAATTTGTTAGTAGTCTTACTCATTGTTCATTCCCATGGTTCCACCATGGAATCACTGGAAATTTTCAAATGTGAGTATGCACATGGGTGAGTTCATTCTCCTTTAAGACTTGTACTTCTACATGTATTGTATGTGTGTAACTCTTTATGCTTCTGGAAATAACAGATCTTGAATGTGAGGAATGTCTTGGTGATTGTGTCTCGCTGGTATGGAGGCATCCTGATAGGACCGGATCGCTTTAAGCACATCAACAACTGTGCCAGGAATATACTTCTGGAAAAGAACTATATAAGCCTGCCGGTAAGTGGTTACTGATCACGTACGTACATAGGAACTTTTTTCCTCAGTGTGTGTGAAGCCCAACAACATAGGAGAGAAAATTAAGACCAAGTTGGGATGTATGTAGTGCATTAGAATCATCTTGGGAGTAGGAGGTTGGTGATTCAAGTTCTAGTCAGAAGATGTGGCTAGCTATTTATGCCCTTGAGCAGATCACTTCATGGACTTGAACTTTAATTTCCTAGGTGCATAGAGTTTCACAACTACAAAAACTTTCAAGAGCCTCTAGTTCCCACTTCTTAAAACTGAAGCCCAGAGAAGTAGTAGCCAAAGTCACACTGGCTAGCTGTTCTTGCTCTGTATTAGAGCCTATAAGAACAGTTTGGGAATTGCCTCTGACCTCTTCTGACTTCATGAGGAAACAGGAGAATCAGTCCAAGGTGGAGTCTTCTGAAGCAGGAGTCAGGCATGCCTCCAGCCTTCTTCTGCCTTCAAGGGATAGCAACAACTATCCCTCCCAGAGCTTGCTTTACTTCTCAGCTTAGTTCAACTATTTATTGCAGTGGTCATGCACAACGTTAGCCACCACACTCAAGATTTAAGGGATTTATTAGGAAAACCAGCAAATTACAGTTCAGGGTCAGATATATTCTTGACACAGTTCTCAGTCAGGACAACTTCTCAGCCATGCCCACAAGCTGGCCTCTCTTTGGTCATTGGCCCTTAGGTATACAGCCCCTTGGCTACCCTGCTCCAGCAATGTTGCAAAGTTCTTTTAGCTCTGATAATAAATATGCCAAGAGGACACCACTCTGCTATAAGTCTCAGCCCAAAGGCTCTTGATCTGTGGGGCAGCAAATCTAGCTCCCCCATGCAAGTGCCTGGGGGCACCCCCATTTAGAAAGACACTCAGCTGTATTTTCTCTGTGAACCAGGAAGCCCACCATTCTTCTTCCTGCTGCTGTCACTCCTCTGGTGTCAAAGGTCTTTTGCCCCCAGATTTCATGAGTCCAAAGATTGCATTCCACTCCTGGCTGTTGATTCTTGATGGTAGTGAGATCTCTCTCTTCCCCTGCTGCAGTGATGACCTATGCAATAGCGTGGGCAAACTGACCACTCCCCACTTTGGTAGACCAAGCTTTGACAAGTGTAATTAACTGTTAACAGTCACTCACACTGGAATCCTGTTAGCGCCCACAGGGCCTCACAGTGTCCCTCTCCCTTGGCATGCCTTTAAATGTCTTCGTCCTCATTGTGCTTCATGTTTTAAATGTATTCATTTTATTCAAACTCTGGAGAGTGCACAATAGACTCACTAATCCTTAAATTAAAAATACACAAATCTGATCTGTATTTTCCCAATATCACTCTTGATGTGTTTTAAAAATACTACAGTAGATTAGTACGTGAAAACCAAACTCCAAACGCATTTCCATGACAGCATGTGGACTCAAGGAAGGACCCTGCAGGCAGTGTAGAAGGCCATCCCTCCTGGGGAGCAGCTGGTGATTGCCAACTGTGGACCCTGGGGTTAGCAGCCCAAAGTGTAGCCACCTCACCACCAAGGTTTATCAAGTGCACATGCCCTGTAAAATAGCAGGATGACACCTCTGGAATTGCTCGATGCCCCTATTCTTTTGAATATCAGTGTGACTGTGCTGAAGGTCTCCCTGCGCCAGCATCCTCCTGTCAGTAGGGAGATACCGCATGCCTTCCTTTCTTTTCAGGAGGAGTCATCTAAAGCTGTGGGGAAGAACAAGAAAGTGAAGAAAGACAAGAAGAGGAGCGAGCATTAATTCCTGAGGCTACACGAAAGACCAATTGGTCTGTACTCACACCCAAGTTTCACAGTCATCCAAAAATATACATTGTGCAGTGAGAAGATTCTTCACTGCTAAAGTCAGCCAATTCATTGTGAACACCAGTATACCAGTATTATCTTTGGTTATAGTGTTTCATCTGCCCAAAGTAGAAAACTTCTAAGATTTCCATGTGTGTTTCAGGCTTATTCGAGAAAATTAATTTGAACGTAATCACAACTTCATCTAATTTTAGGAAAGTAGCAGTTGCCCAGGACAGTACCTAAAATAACTGTCCATTTCAGTCACATGTCAAGTACCTTTGTTAGGTGGGGAAGAAATATCTCTAGAGGCATATAAATATCCAGTTTCTTGTCATTGGAATTGTCCTTGTGTTAAATTAGTATTGCCTTTTGCTGCTCCTTGATGTGTGATCTTGGCGAGTTTCTGCTTGTGACTTTAGTTCTTAAGTCTGTTCCCTTTCATTCCATAGTGTTCACCACTGAGTAATGGATTTAAGTGAATATCCGGGAGTATCCACCTAAGGATTCCCCTCTAATATATTTGTTAACATAAATGTTATGCCTCGATTTCTGTAGCAAATTGGTGATTGTGAAATTTTATAGTGATTATCTAGTCTCTACCTGCTTTGAGTTACTTGTAAAGTAATAATATGGCGTGTCAGTAGTCTTCTCCCACCCCCAAAAATGTGTTTGTGTAACATTCTGATTTCTGTTAATGACCTGGAAGTACATTTCTTGTGCTCTTCATGGAGGAAGTGGAACTGTACTAAGAAGCTGTGCTGTGGCTTGTGGGGCATCTGTAGAATGGGACAGAGCGTGGCAGAATGACCCTGGAATTGAGCAGATATACACCATGTAGGTAAAAGCAAACATGATGCACACTGCCATTCCCGCTCCAGACAAACCTTGTGAATCCCATGATCTTGTGACGGGGAGGGACAAACCTTTTTAATGGAGACAACAAAGACAACCCCCTCGCCCCCCAGCCAATCAAATCTTCCTTAAGTGTTCCGTTTCTGCCATCTGCGAGTCATTCAAATTACTTCTAGGCACTTGGGTAGTCAGTTTAGTTTTGAGATGTAATAAGTACTTACCTATTTCCTTTGAAAGATGATTGTAAACAGTTGCTAAAAAATAATGATTTCACATTTGCCTGGGATTCAGTTCCCAACAGGGAGGGGACAGAAAATAGAGGCAACTGTGGGGTGGCACCACAGCATGGACAGTGTCCAAGAAAGGAGTAGGCAGACGTTTTTTTCTTCCTCTCTGATGTTTTGCCTTTTAAATACCCCACATCCTTACTTGGTATTTTTAACGTAAATCTAATGCATAGACCTATATTAAGATGGAGTCTGAGGAATTCAATTATATTTATGATTAGTGTGTTCAGTGTTGTCAGTTATCAAGAGTCATCAAAGGATGGCCCATATTACCTCAAGTTCTATAAAGTTAACTGTCCTAGGTACTGTTAGAGAAATTAGAGACCATTCATTAACGTAATTTTAGAATTTTGACATGTGCAAAGAGATGTAAAACAGCAGAGGTTTGGTGCTGCAGAAAAAGAAGTGTGAGTTGCTTTTTCTGCGATATCGAATTAGTCTTGCATGCTGTTTTATCTAATATTTATTTTAAATCTTTAGAGAAAACAAAGCCCCTATATATTTTAATTTACCCTTATTTAAAAATATATATATATATCTTAATTTTGTGTATTTCTACAAAGTTTTAACCATATTTTACTGACTAAAAATATCTCATCTCTTTTGCCCAAAGACAGCTAGCTAGTAAGAAAGAGAGATGTAAAATTCTCAAATTTTAACCCTGAGTTATTTCATACTCTGACCATTATGGACACCCTAACTAATGATAGTAAGGTTTTATTTTTTCCCCTTCTATTTAAAAAGTTCCTTGATTAGAGGATTTTCAGATTCTCCAAATAATAATTTTTTATAGCCAGATCTATGCTATGGCATATTTTACAGTACATTCTAGTAATTGAAATTATTATCTACATGCCAATATAAGCGCAAGTAGCATCTACTTTTTAAATGGGAATCGCAGTAGCTCCATCAAAAGTATTCTTTGGAGGTATATGTCATGAAACAGAACCTGTGTGCAGAGATTTATATCGAAACTGATCGTAACCAAGAAGTAGCGTGGATCAGGTCTTGTTTGAAGGACAAGTGAAATTTATTGAGAGAATTGCACAAATCACCTGTAATCTCACTATCCAGAGATGGCCATTGTTGACATTTGGTATGTACATTCTTCTATTTTTCTCCTGTGCATGATTTTGTACATATGAATATTTTTCTTTCCACAGATAAAAGTATTAAATTGTATATATTGTTTTGTGTTCTGTAAATTTCATATAGAAGTGTAATATTGTAAACATTTTCTCATATCAATAAATATTCTATGGCACAATTTTTTATTGTCATAAAAATTCTGTATAACACAGGCTATCCCTTTTTAACATCTTTTGAAGTGTACATGTGCCAGTCTCTCCTTCCAAAGTGTTTCCATCTTCCTGCACCAACATCCTGTCCTCGTTCAGTGCAGCTCACACTTGGTTGTATTTCCTGGGGGTGAATTCGGATTCAGCGATTGAGTCCATCCCAAATAACAGGTCAAAAAAGGCATGATGACCTTGTACAAATTCATAGTTTTAATAGTTTATAGGCTGAGCCCCGGTGGCATACTGGTTGTGCACGAGACTGCGGCCCACTGGGATGGAGGTTCAATTCCAGCTCACAGGAGCAAAGGCTGAGCCTCCTACTCCCACCACCAGAGGACAGTGATGCCTACTAAAAAAAAAACTAATAGTTTATAAAAATTCCCTTAGAATTAGCTTACTGTGCAAGAAGTTGTTTTTTCCTTCTACAGCTTCAGGACAGAGGAGCCATTCCTTCTAAGACCAGCCCCTATAATTGTATTATAAGAATTGCACTGTAAGAAAAAAAGTAGATCCATGAAATACAGCTTTACTGGCAGAAGTGGAGGATACCATGCACAGCTTTGTTCATTGCAGCACTGTTCACAATAACCAAAAAGATAGAAATCTAAGTAGCCATCCACAGATGAATGGAAGAGCCTTGAAGCATACAGTTAACAGCCATTATGAATGCCTAAACACAGCACCACCAAAGCTCCTCTTTATGGATATGTGTGCATGTCACTGTGTACACCTATACTCATGAGAACACTTATGGATACTTCTTAGGTATAACTAAATCTCTCTTGGGGATTGGAACCATAGTCTCATGTGACTTCTTGATCAACTGCACAATAGAGTTCACAGAGTTTATAGTCTACGTCTTGGTTTGGTGGGTAGGGTTTAGTGTCTTAAAAGTGATCAAGCAACCACCTCAGGTAAGAACTTTGGTCTCTATTTTTTTTT
>PVJH01023469.1:0-34758 GCA_004026705.1 Nesogale talazaci | reverse complement strand
TCTGCCTAACTGCAGTGGTTAGCTAAATCTGTCTTACGGAATGTGAAAACTTACATGTTAAAGTAACAAAACACACCTAACTTAAAAATATTGCAAAACTGCTGTCCTAACTAAGTCATTGTCATATTTTAAAAAGGGATTTTAGTGGCAGAGAAGTTGTGAAGGAAGATGCTTAATGTACACACATGTAATTTAGCTACGTTTAAATGTTTTTCTTATTTTGGTAAATAAGGAACAGATTATGGTTAAATGGCATATAAATAAATGTTTTATTAGATAATTATTCAGTACTACATATAAAATCAGCAGTATTTTTAAAAGTATAACAATAAAATTTGAATTTTATATAGGTAGCGAATTAGATTATGACAACATTTTTATTTTTTGCATTTGGGAGATGTGATCTATCAATCTTCTTTCGTCTGAGGTTTTTGACATTTGAGTGATACAAATCCATCGCATATTTAGAGGACATTTTCTCTTGAGAATGCTACAAGTGGCCTCGAGCATAATGGCAAAGAGTCTCGATTACTTAGCAGTGGACATGTTAGGCTGTTGGTCACAAAGTCAGCAGTTTGAGACCTCCTCATGTCTGTTGGAGAAAGTTGTGGCGTTTCACTCCCCTAAGGACTTATAATTTTGGAAACCTATAGGGAAAGTTCTACTCTGCCTTATAGGGTTTCTATCTCCTTGACCGCAGTGAGTTCAGCCATTAAAATTTACAGGTGAAGCTACTGAATAAAGTGCAAGGTCAGCAGTTAAGATTCACCAACTTCTTTCCCCAAGAAAGTGAAGCTCTCTGTTGTCTTCAAGTAAGGTTATTGTTAGATGCTAAGATGATGGAACCAAATCATAAGGATCACATATATGACACAACAAAACGCTACTCAGTCCAGCACCATCTTCACAATGGTTGTCAGGCTTTCTCGTTATGAAGGAGTCCTACTGGCATCATGATTACACATTGGGTTGCTGATCACGAAGTCAGCAGCTCAAAACTACCAGCCACACCAGAGATAAAATGCAACGATTTGTACTCCTATGAAGAGGCTCCAATCTTGGAAGCTCCTAAGAGCAGTTCAGCGTTGTTCCTTACAGTCATTATGGGGCAGAATCTACTTGAATTGCAGTGAGGTTGTGTTTTGTTTTGTTTTGTTATTGTTGTTTTTAAGATATACATCCTTGGATAGCCTAAGAAGCAGTTCTCACAACTTACTGAAAATTCGCTGCCACAGACTCCGTGGCAGTCCTTCTCTGTTTCTTATCGGATAGGTTTGGAAAAACCACTTAAAGTTTTATATTTGGTTATTGTTTTTTTCTGATTCATTCTAGTAAGTAATGCATAGCAATAATAAATCATTTGTTTTTTTAGGTGTACATCGCTGTGTCTTAAGTGCTGCACCACTGATCTTTATGTAAAGCTCACATAAAACATGTTGTCACTTTATAAATATTGTTAAAACATACTTGATTCATGCATCATGTAGAACACTATATCTTCTTGCAATCTTCATCATTTATAAAGCAGCCAATTCTAGAGTAAGTCAAAAAGAGTTCTTGTGATAAGTGCCTTGGTTTTATTCAATCTGAAAATATGTATACAATCGGTGGACTGTTAGAGACAAGTTCTCCCAGTAAGACACTTGCCGTACTCTCATTGGTTAGCTTCAAAAAATGAGTCGAATGAAAACACTGGCATCTGAAGGCATCTGCTGTTCCCTTCAAGGCAGAGAAAGTGGTAATGACTGTTTTCTGAGATTCCAAAGGAATATTCTTTTTTTTTTTTTTTAGTTTTTTTTAGGCATCACTGCCCTCTGGTGGTGGGAGTAGGAGGCCCAGCCTTCTGTGAGCTGGAATTGAACCTCCATCCCATTGGGCCGCAGTCCCACGCACAATCAGCCTAAAGGAATATTCTTGACACATTCTCTCAAAGCACAAAGAATGATCATGAAGGCTTAATGAGCTTAAGGAAGAAAAACTGAAACATTTTTGAAGAAAATGGATAACTACATTGGTGAGAAAAAGGCCAGGAAAATTGCATTCTGAAATTTCTCCATTACCACAATGTGACTGCTTGATCTTCTAAGATAGAGTGGTTTATCCTTTGAGAATTTCATTGAGGAAAATTAACCCATCCAACTTACATCTCTAATCTTGTGCCTTAATGAGACCTGTTTTTGTTTCCAAAGCTCAAAAGGAAAATGATTTGTGCCCCTAAATAGTATCCCAGACTATTGTTTTGAAATTGTGTAAATGGAAAAGCATAGATTTCTTTGGGGAGAAGTTAGAGAGAGAAACACAGCACTTTAAGCAGTGTGCAGAAAGAGGCTATCAGGAGAAATTTCTTTTTTATGTTTTAATATTTCTGTTTAATAGATGTGTCTATGATTTGGTTCCATTGTTTTTTGGCTTCTAGTTGAATCGGTACCTGTCTCGTGAGGTTATGATCAGGATGAGTGAAGTGAAATAAGGTTTAACAAATACTAATTTCTTTGTATGAAATACACACTCCCCCCAAATAAAGTAGACGATGCAGATTTATATTAAACCATAGATTCAATAACACTTTGTTTTCTGTAGTGCTTGCCCCAAATACCTAAAATTGTGGATTGCTATATATGTTAGTCCCTATAGACTAGAGAAACAAATCTATAGAAACTTATATGTATTTAAGGGAAAGGTTTATATATAAGAGGAAATGAACTTGGAGAGAGCATCCCAACCTACTCCAGTCCAAGTTCATTAGTCTGATACTAGCCCATATATCTGATACCAATCTGTAAAGTCCTCTTCAGACTCACGAAACACATGCAAAAATGCCAAATGCAGGACGATCAGAAGCCACTGGGGAGGGATTCTTTGGATCCCATGACATTGTGGGCATCTCAGTGCTGGCAGGGATCTCCACACGGCTTCTATGCTACAGAAGTCTGGTTGCCTTGGGGTAGGTCCATGTGACTTCTCCAGCTCAGGGTACTAGAATATTTCCATGTGTCTTGTCAGCTGCATCGTCTACCAGGGACTCAGCCTTGACAGTCGCGAGTCTCCAAGGAAGGGAACTGAGAGAGTAGTGTCTCCTGGTTCCAAGAAAGAAGATCAGAATTTCCCAGAATTCTCAGTAGAAGGCCATGCCCACAGAAAGACCTCATTGGCCATGATCAGATTGATAGGGTAGACTCCACCCCTTCACCATTAATTCTTAAATTGGCAATTATTTAACTACCATAGTAAAATTTGTTAAATGAGTGAACAGATGACTGCTTCAGAGAGGGTATCAAACCTTGCTACTTATGGTTTGTGAGTTAACCATCAAAACCACAAGCACCCATTAAGTAGTATTCATTTAGTATTCATTTAGTATTAGAAACCAGACACTATCTATTGTTTTAGGGTACTGATATTTTAGTTATTTTATAGTTTATTAATTTCATAACTATATTTAGCATTTAATATGGGTGAGATTTTTGTTGTTGTTGTTGTACGGATGCTTGAGATGGAGCTCAGATTGCAAACAAGTAAAGAAGATGAAACATGATGTTGATATCATTTGTTGTTAAGTGTAATCAAGTTGAGCCATAAGTCCTACAGAATGAAATACTACCGGGTTATATCATCCTCAAAATTGTTCTCACCTTTGAGCTTCTTGTTACAAAAACCGTGTCAATCCATCTTGTCCAAGGCTTTCCTCATTTGTGATTCCCCTTCCCTTAACAAACATGAAATCCTCCAGGGACTGATCTCTCCTGACAGCATGTCTAAAGGTCTGTGAGCAGACGTCTTGTTATCTGTGCCTCCATGCATATTCTGTCTGTACATCTTCCATGACAGATTTATTGGTTCTGTTGGCAATTCAAGGTGCCTTCTTCACCAGCACCACAATTCAAACTAATTGATACCAGTTAGATAATTTAATTCATGAGTCCCCGAATCCAAATTTATAATGTTTTCAAATAGCTTACCTTAGTCAGCATTGTAAATGGAATATTTGAATTCTTAATTTAATAATAATTATGAAATGGAATGTAACCCTTTGACAAAGCATTCAGCCTTCTAAATTTCTGGAATATTTTCTTCCTGTCTAGGCACATCTGTTATTTTCCATCATGTACTCAATTCTGACTCATTTTGACACTGAAGACACAAAGCAGAGCTGAATTACCTTGTAGCATTTCTTAGACTCTAGTTTTTATGGGACAAAATTGTCTTGTTAATATGCCTGTCCGAAGTACAGGCAAAAAAAAAGGGAAATATATATCTGGACTTAAATGGTAGCTGTCTTGGCATAAGTTAAAAGTTAAGAAGAATGATGTTGTGTTCATTGTGTTAATCCTAATGACCAATTTACCACATGCAATCACTTCATGATATGAGTGATACGTTATAAATTGAATATATTTCATGCCTTTAGTTCCCAGGTTTGCATCCGATATGATTAGAGAGGAATTAAATCTCACTGTCCAATTGGACCCAGGTTAAAAATAAATCCCAAGAAGAGAAACTGTTTTGGCATTGCTACTGTTGTTAAGTAAATCTGATGCTAGGAAAGACTGTAGCACCTTCTGAGATATCTGGTCACTAGTGGAACTTACCAAAGGAGTTTGTTGCTACTCTGGACAGAATTATTCTGGTTCTTGAAGTTGTCCATTATTTGTGGTTGTCCATTATTTGTGCTATTTTAAAAAACATGGCTGTAAACAAAGAAGTCTGTGTATTTATTTGTGAGTGTGTGTTTTTGTCCGTCTGTATATCTACATATGGGGTTAGTTGCATGCTGTGGTAGAATTATTACTCTCCATGTGCAAGGTTCCAGTTTGATTCCTGGTCTACACTCACGCATAGCCACATCCTGCCTTGAGGTGAACGCTTGCTAGTGGCTATGATGCTAACTAGGTGGCAATACACCCTCCAGACTGAGAAAGACGAGGGAAAAAGGTCCAGAGATCTAATTCTCAAAGGTCACTAGATGAGAGGGAATTTGGGTGCATTAGCATAGGTGGGGTGGTTTGAGGGCATTTGCTAATTGTCAGAGGCTAGCTTAAGTGCAGCAAAAACAAACCCCCAAAACAGACTCCAAACCAATATAGACTTATGACCCCCAAACAAACCAAGCTCACTGCCATTCACTCTATTTCACCCCAAAGCAAATCGACCGGAAAAGGTATCACTGTCCCTTTTAAGATTCTAACTTTTATGGTGATAGAAAGGCTCATCAATTACCCAACAGTGGGCCACCCTGCTCTCCCCTTCCTTTGTAATGATGTGTAATGATGTGATTCTTTTTCTTTGGTGCAGGATGGGGACCTAAGGCCCACTGGTGGGTAATTGGTTACCCCTTTACAGGGGAGTCACGGGGAGGAGACAGACCAGTCAAGGGGCAGGCGGGCAGCGATGATGCATACAAGTTTCCTCTGGTTCCTGAAGCCTTCCTCCCCCACAACCATCATGGTCCCAACTCTACCTTACAAATCCAGATGGACTGGAGAAGGTACACTAGTATAGAGGGGAGCTGGAGATATGGGGAAACCAAGATGGATGAGCCCCTTCGGGCCAGTGGTTAGATTGGAGATGCTGGAAGTGTAGAGAGAAGGTGGGGTAGAGAGACGGAACCAAGTGCAAGGATATACACATAAGCTCCTATTTGAAGGACAGGCATCAAAGGAGTAGGTTGGGGAGAGGTCGGGCAGTGTAAGATACGTAAGACAGAAACAATAACAATGTATAAAGAATTAAAGGTTGGTGGGGAGGAGAGAGCAGGGGAAGAGGGGCAGGTATAGAAAAGCTGATGTTAGGGGCTCAAGGGAAAAGGTGGACAATTGGAGAACGATAATAGAAGTGGACAAGTGAGGGTGCTTGGCACAGTATGTTTATTTATGTATTATGAAAAATGATGTATGAGCCCCCAATAAAATGATTTAAAAAATATAAAAAAATTAAGAACAAAAAAGAAAGGCTCACATTCTTCTGTGGAGAAACATGTAGTTTCAAACTCCTGACCTTGTGCTTAGCAGTCCAACATTTAGAGGGTTTTAAAAATATTGGGGAAAATGGTATTAAAAGGATGTAATTTTTTATAAACTTTTGCGACTCCTCTTTTTATCTTGCATTCTTCATTTTTTTACATTGTATGTTTTTTTTTTTTTAGTTTTAATCCATTATAAGTTTGTGGTACGAGTTGTATCTATGGATAAGTGCTTAAAAATTTTTGTTAGAGATTTAGCCAGATCTGGATTGAAAGAGAATCTTTTAAGTGTGTTCATTATGTGCTAACAAAGAATGAGGTATATGTTTTAATTGTAACATTATTTTTAAAGTATTTTAATACATAAGAATAAATAAAAATAGTGCTACAAAACCCTCAAAACTATTATTAAAGAAAAGCATCAATACTTAAAGTTCTTGTTTCTAGACTTACCCATTTTCTAAGCCTACGAGTTCCTAAAAACAGTGATTCCATCGTTCTAACCTTTTCCTGAAGAATTCTGCACTCTTTACACCATTGTCTAAGTGGCAATATAAGCTTCCTTAGGGAGGCTCACATAATGTTCTTTTTCAATATTCTTTGAGTTTAGAGAACAAAAGAAAAGGGGCAGGATCATAGAATAACTCATGCTGCCCTCCAAGAATGAATAGGTACATTGTTGTGAAGGAAAACAGTCTTTCAGTATACATGTATTGGTCTTTTACTTACCAACACAGTTTTCTAGATTGCTAAAAGTTCATAACAACTCCCCATGATCCTTTTGTGGTTTCCAAGAAAACGTATCCAGAGAGATTGTTCCAACTCAGAGCAATCCCAGGCATCTTAGAATGAAACACTACTGCCTAGGGGTGCACCACCCTCAGAATTGTTCCTCGGTGGGAGAACATTGTTAGAGCCACTGTGCCAATCAATGCTTATTGTTGTGTATCTTCCTCTTTTGCTCTGACGCCTTGTTTTTGAAAGAGTACAACTTTGATAAATGTTGAGAAGTATTTATATTTATATTAATAAATAGTATACAAAATGTTATGTATCCAAAATTCTACTGCTTATACTTGAGATAAAATTGTGGGAAACATACAGCATTTTATTTTAACTGTAAAAAGACATGGTTGCATGGGATGGGCTGTTTTAGTTAAAAGACAATTAATAGCCACATTTAAATGTAGGATGTGAACCTTGATAAGAGCCCTGGTGAACAAATTAGCAGTAAAAAAAACTTTAGAACAGCTCAGTAAATGTAAAAATATTAAATTATGCTTGCTAAATGAGATGTGAAAATAGTATATTACTTATTCTTATTTTTTAGAACTAAATACCACTGTATTTAGGAATAAAATATTCTGGCTATAATATTTCATCAATAATAAAATATTCCATCATCCCTAAAGATAAAGCGAATAGAGCAATGTTAGAAGTATTGTATACATGTGTGCATTATAATTTTAATTCCACTTCCAAAATTTCAGTTTTGAGATGAAGTTTTAATACAGCAGACACTTTTGTCTAAGTAGAAAATGTTCCTAGGCATATCTTAAAAATGGGTGTTTATTCATGTCTTTCTCCTCATAGAAATATATAATGATATAAATAGCAATTTATATTTACTAAGTATTTAATATATATCATATGTGTTTTAAATTATTTACTTTTATTAAATATTTTAATACTTACATCAAACATTTGGTAGAGATAGTTTTATGGTCTTATTTCAAAGAGGAAGTGAAGCACATAAAAATTATGTGACCTATGTAGTCTTGCAACTGGTAACTAATCTAAAGATGTAAGATAGCATCCTTGGCAATATATTTTCATAGTTCCTGGTATTGACCATTGTTATACTACATGTCTTTTAGAAAGTAGTTTATTCCAAGTACCTGGACAGTTTAAGTTTACTAGAGTTCATTGAAAAATGTACTTTCAGTTAGATATTATTAAATAACTTTGTAATAAATAATTATGATGATACAATACAAATAGTTAAAGGAAGGGTTGATTTGAGATGACAGTTTAATTGCTAAAGTTGTTGAATTTTGGAAAGGAGCATGATAGCAAAGTAAGCATATTTAAAATACTTTAAGCAAAGCTATTTATTATTTGTGGATGGTATTTTAATTGTTCTTTAGTAACCCAGATAGAATATGAACTCTGACCTTTGACTCCATAAGCTATTGCAAGATATATAAAGCTTTCAGAATTATTAATCAGTAATGTGAATGATCTGCCCATTACCTCTGGGTTCAGAGAGGCCAAGACAGTGGGTTCTAAGGAAATTAGCATGATTTATTAGTAATTCCAACTCATATTCATTTCAATTTATCATTATGACCTTGGTAAGACTTTACTAAAAGTTTCTGAGTGGTCACCTTGAGTCTGCTCCACCTTGTGTGAATAGTGGTATAGTTCCTTGCCCTCTTTTTCTTTTCAGTTCAATTGTTAGAGGTCAGTGTCTAGTGTCAACTTTTTCATCCCCTCACATTTTGAATTGGTCAAAATACTGAAGGCTACTGGACCAGAATAATTTGTCCTTGGTTCTTTACTGATGTTCTTAAAAGTGAAAGTAAAAAAAGTGGATTCATATTATGACATTAGGGTTATAGAGAACTGTGAACAAATAACGGTAATTTACCTGCCTGGCACGTGATACTACATGAGAGTAAATGTTCTCATCAGAACATTGTGTAAGGTGAAAGCTAATATGGTGAGAGAAACGTTGTAAGGATAAACTAAAAAAAAAATTTACATCACCTGTAAATTTGTAAATCTGCATATTGTTTATTATTATTATAGTTGTTTTTAATTTTGTTAGTTTCAGTAGAGTCAGCTCAGATTTAAAGCAATCATTTGTACAACAGAAAGAAACAGTACTTATCTGCACCATCCACTCAAGTGTTCTTATGTTGGAGCTCTTGGTTGCAACTCATGTGCCCATCCACCTTTATGGGATCTTTTTTTCACTGCCCCTTTACTTAACCAAGCATGGTCTCTTTCTCCAGGAACTCACCTGTCTCTCCTAATGGCATGTCCAAAGTGCCTAAGGCAAAGTCTCTCCATCCTTGCTTCTAAGCAGCACCGTGGTTTTATTTATTCCAATCCAGATATGTGTAGTATTTGGTACTTCAAAAGAAAAATTTAAGAAGTCAAATCAGTGACTTCTGAAGGAATCTTCTGGGTTAATTAATTTGGAGGCAGTGATGTGGCCTCAGAGAGTTGTGACAACTGCTTTTTGGTGTCCCAAAGGGGTTTGGGTGAATGTTTCAGAGAGCACATGGGTTTTCTTTTAACAATCCATACACATTTTGATTGCAATCCCTTCAATGTAGCATTACTTTTGTCTCAACCGTCTTCTGTTTCTTAATATTCCTAAACTTTGGTCTTGACTAAATGATGACGGTGTTAGGGTTCTCTAGAGAAACAAAGCCAGGACACTTATGAATATATGTATATATATACATTTATATACACACACACACATATATATTCAGCAGGAAGAAATATAGAAATTTATTAGCCCACACAACAGTACAGAAGGCTAAGTTCAAATCACTTCCATGAAACAGTTAATATACTGAAGTCCTTCAACCCAGGAGGGCTGTTGGGTCCCACATCAAGGAAGCATATAGCTTAGTCTTCCAAAGAGCAATGCAGGAAGTCCAGCAAAAGACAACAAACATGAGGGTGTCACCAACAGTCAGCAAGACAACAAAGTCCAATAGTTCCAAGCTCAAGCGCTGTATACACCAGTATTGTGGTGAAGCAGGTCTTGAAGCAACCACAAGATCTAGTGACATGATCCACAGGTTGGCAGTCCTACACATAGTGCAACTCAAAACTAGCAGTCTCATGCTGCTGTAATCACCAGATAGCAAGGGAGAAAGAGGGCTTGCTAAGCCATTTATCTCTTTACCCTCCAATCCAACTGTGACTTTATTAATCCACATTTTCTTATTGACCAGTTGGCACAATAAACCTGCCTATATCACAATGACCTTTTGAGATAAAATGGTTGATTATTCTAAAGTGTGAATACTTCATCATTATTATGGTTCCTCATATAGACCTATTGTTTTTCTGCCCTGCGAGCAGGACTTGGGGATTGGGGATACAGTATTTTGGATTATTTACTCATAATATAGATGGATTAAATATGATGGCAGGATATAACATTAATGCACTCTGATTTTAAAGTATAAGTATCCTTTTGTTCTGTTAATTTTGGGTGCATGGCTATTGGTCTATGTACCAGTTCCATATGAGCATGGTTAAGCATATATAATATATACACATATCTATACATATGACCTTCAAGACTAGTAGATAGATGAGGTTTTTCCCCAACAGTTTTATTGGCAAATAATTTACATATCATACAATTGAGTATTGAAGTTATTTAATCATCAAGGGGAATTGTATAATACTTACCACATCAATATTAGAATATTTCCCCTCCCATGTTTAAAATCCTTCAATATAAGGTGTGAAATCATGTTGAAGCAGATGCACCTTGGCGTTTTTCTTAATTCTTACCTCAGTACAAGAATAGTTTGTCTAATTATGTGGCATTGGCTTAAAGTTAACAAAACAAACCTGAAAGGAGCCTGTGCGATAATGAGGTGTTAATGGGAATAGGTAGCCGAAGGTCAAAGAACAAGCAATCAAATTGATGTGAAGTAAATCAGACAAAGTGAAGACCTTAAACTCATCTGTAATATGAATTGATCAGTTCCTCACAGAAGGGCCACACAGAGGAATGATATATCCATGTTACAGTACAAGGCTAATGAAACATATCTATCTTCCAGTTCTTTAATATTTCCTCCTCTTACTATTATGATCTTAGTTTTCCCACATTAAAATTATTAAACTTGCATATGTTCATGTGTACAATTAAGATCGTTTGATGCAGGAAATCTAAAGTAGATAAACCCTTCATAAACAGTAATGGGAGTAATGATTTCCTGATGGTATGGGACGAGATGTTTAGGAAGGAGTGGAAAGGAAAATAGATATCAATGGTGACTGTACAACCCCACTCATGGGGAATGGGTAACAGTATTGTAGGTGAGTGGATAACATGATGGTGTAAGATGTGGCAAATAATAATAGTAATATATAATATATTAATAAGTGTCTCACGGGTGTAGGTTGGGGAAGGATGGGGTAAGGGGAAGCTGATATCAAGGAGTTAAAAAAGAAAGAAAATCTTTTGAAACTGATTGTGACAGCAATTGTACAATTATGCTTGATCTAATTGATTTATGGATTGCTATAATATATGTATGCGCTTCCAATAAAATGATTTAAAAGTGAATATATTAATAGGAAAGGAAAATCTCTGTTAGATTCCTTTTTTATTCATTCTCTCTTCCAGAAGTGGAAGAACATCGTGGCTGTTCCCCTTTAACTGCAGATCACTCACCTCTTACTGTTGTCATTCATGTCTAGGTAAACAGGGATTTCTTCATTCAAAGGCTGTGGTTTTGAAAAAATGTCCATAATAGCTTCAAAAATAGATGGATTTTTATTTATTATTATTTTTTGCAAGTGCTTTAAAAGCTTCATTGAGAGTAGTAGGTACTGGTATATCATTAGTGAAATGAAACATTGTTTCCGTTAATGCACTAAAAATGATTTCATATATTAAACAGAAATCAAGATTAATTCCCCTCAATAAGAAATCAATTATGTAACTAATTACCATATACAGAAGCTTTCTTCTTTCATTTTGATAATCATTTTGTAATATTGAAATGAGGCAAACAGTCCTTTCCATGACAAGGTCATACATTAAATAGCTTCTTTGATTGTTATTCCTTAATTTTGCCTGCTTGATTTCATTTTAAATTAAAAAGAAAGAAATTAAAAATCCCTTGCATTTTCTTAATATAGACAAAAGTGAGTTGAAAATGTATTTGTCAAGTACCTTACAAGCAGAAACACAAGTGTAAAAATAGCCAGTTAAAATATCTGTGACTTCAAAGTCTTCCCATGAAAATGTTGCTTTCAGAAAAAAAGAGCAAAATAAAATGCTGCTTTCATTAAATAAAACTGGTCAGACCGTCAGCAAAAAAGAAAATGTTGCTTTCATTAAATAAAGCTGGTCAGACTGAGACTTGGTGGCATAAGTGGTTGAGGGCGACACTACAGCCCACGGGCTTGGAAGTTCAAATCCAGCGCAGGGTAGCTCCCACAACCACCAGAGGGCAGTGATGCCCTCCCCAAAAATGAAAAGATACATAAAACTGGTCAAACAATCAGTACCTTACCTCAATAAATGCTTTCAAGCTCAATCGCATTTTAGTTATTGGTATTTGTTAATTTCTGAGGTAATTTTCTGGAAAGATATATTGATTTATAAGTTTTAATAAACAGTTGCTCAGATTACATGTGCAAAAATTACTGAAATAGGTAATTAAATTGTCATAAATGTTAAATCCTAAATCACATTCAGTTCATTATCCCTATTATCATTATGCACAAGGGAATTTTACAGTTTCTTTTTTCTTTTGATCAGGAGGAGTAATGATATATGGCTATAATTATATTAAATAATTACATTTTGAGACTTTGCATTATGGACTTATAGCTTATAAATGATTGATCCATATTTCTCTTCATATTTGGTATCAATTAAAATAGCAAAGGAATAAGACAGCATGTTCTGTTTAATGGCATCACGTTTAATAAAATTATAATTAAATTATTCATTTATTAAAATTAATTAATTTGTATTGAATCATAATTGTAGTGTATAGCAATTTCTCTGGACTCTTATGGACACATGCAAAGGAACACATTTAAATTTAAATTGTAAAGCTCAAGTTCTAAAATACTAAATACATTTACATTTCCTTTTTTAAATGTTTATTGCTGTTGAGCTGATTCTAACTCATAATATATTAAATTTATAGTTACATTATAGCATCACTTGTTTTTTGCTCTTTTAAATTGACCTTGTTATAAATATTTTAAAAATTATTCTACATTTTTCATGGGGGAAAATTCTTGTACGCATCAAGAAACACATTTTTCATTGTAGCAATTTGGCATTAATAATTGTAATAATTTAATGACAAGGCATATATGACAATTTTTATACACATAAGGACATTATAACTAAAACCAGCAAACATGTTGACCTATTTGGATAAAGCAGCAGTACCAACCATAAATATGTAAATAGTGAATGTAATGTGCTGTGTGAAATAGTAGTCCAAAATAAACATTCTATGTAAAGGAAACTTCAGGTCTTAGAGGAACGTTAGGGCCTAATGTTAAAAGTGCAGGTTATGGAATCAGGTAGCATTTTCTGGACATTTGACTTTTTCTCATAGAGTACGATGAGCAATCGTGCAGGTGTTGGGTAACTGTGCGTCAACACTGACAACTCTGACAACTCTCTGTGACAACAGAACAGAGTTTTAAGTTTTGTGAAGGTAAAAAATACAGATAGAATTTTTCCTATGTCAATTTGAAACACATGCCTATCAGTCTTTAATCTTGATGTTTCAACAAAAACTATCCTTTTATTGTCTACGTTGCTAAATCAAAGTTTTATTCTCGCTTCCTTTCATTTGATGTGTTGGCAGTGTTTGAAATTGTTAGTCGCTCCTCATGGAAATACATTTTTCTGTTTTCTTTCAGGTCACCATACCTTGCTCCTTCTTTTCTGGTCTCACCTTTAGTTTGCTTCAGTGGTTCTTAATTGCAAAGATGGGATGGAGTTTCTTGGAGTATAGTTCTTGAGGTTCTCTTGTTTTCTACTCAAATTCACTTCCTTGTTGATACCTTCTAGTTGAGCCTTAAACATCATCTTAATGCTCATCATAGAAAACTCTGGTGAGTTCACCTTTGCTCTAATAACTGAAAGTTTGGCAGTCCCAACAACATCTGCTCCTGTAGAGAAAGATGAGGCCTCTGCATGCATAGAGATTTACTGCCACGGCATCGGTCAGTATTCTGCCCCGTAGTGTTGCATCAGTGGTGACTTGATGGCAGTGAGTGCAGTATTAAGTTTTTATTTCCCTAGGAAACTTTACGTGTTTCGTTCTATCCTGTCGATTCACTTTGAGTTAGGATTTAAAGCACAGAATACTAAAGCATGAACAAATATTTATTATCTTAATGATCATGTTTCGATAAAACAAAATTACCAAGGGTGGATGACTTTAGCAAAGAGAATTCTATTTTCTCCATTCAGGGAGGACAGAAGACTGAATTCAGGTCTCTAGCTCTAGCGCGGTGGTTCTCAACCATCCTTATGCTGTGACCCTTTCATACAGTTCCTGGTGGTGTGGTGACACCCAGCCATAAAATTACTGTTGTTGCTTCTTCATAACTGTAAGTTTCCTACTGTTATGAATTGAGCCACCCTGTGAAATGGTCATTTGACCCCCAAAGGAGTCTTGCGCGACCCACAGGTTGAGAACTTCTGAGTCTACAGGAAGGATTTCTTTCTTTGCTCCAGGGAAGGTCTTTGAGACATCTCCTCAGACCCTGGAGATCTCTAAGTGAATGAATTCTTTCTCCCTCCACAGTATTGTTTGCTATCCTTGTGTATGTTGTAAGACATGGACACACAATATATGGCCAAGGAATGCTGCCTCGCTCATCTGTTCCAAAATAACCAGACATTCAGACATTAGGGCTCAGAACACATATTTTATGAAGCATAATGCTCATTCACAAATTTCTATCTCCAGCATGAGCACTTACACCAACTCTAGACATGCATCATCACTTGAAATTTTAATAGGCGTGGTCAACTTAATAAACATGTCTAAAACTAAACTTCTATTCTCTCATCACTTCTTTAATGGCATTTTCTACTGTCTCTACACTCTCAAAAGTGGCAACCTCCAGTTGTAGAGGTAAAACATTTATCCTCTTTCTTTCTCCCTTCATTTCCAATTTGTGAGCAAATCCTGTTTGTCTCCCCTGATTGACATCATCAAGAATCTTGTCATTTCTCACTACGAAGATACAAACAACCACCGTTACTTATCTTGTTAGTGCAATGTCTTCTGAGCTAGTCCGCTTCCTGCTTCTGTCCTGCCTACCTGTAATCTGTTCTCAACAGAACATCCAGAGCATTCACTTAAAAGTATAAATGCTTTGTTACACTTTTGCTCAGAATCTTTCAGTGGTTTTTCTATATTATGTGTAAAAAAAGGGGAGAAAGTACCAATAATAAGCCTGAGGAATTCACATTTGCCTCTTTATTAACTCTTGGTTCACTCCTAAGATATCCCCTACCTGTAGCTGATTAACCTTTTCTGTAACTATTTAAATATTCTTTGCAACTATTTCTTGAGGGCATTTTTACTTGTTCCTACTGCTTCAAATTATTTTCCTTTAGTTAGCAGCATTTATTCAAGATTTTATTCCAATGTCACCTTCTCCATGAAAGAATCTCTTATCAAATGTAATATGTTAAATTCTGTACACTCAATTGCTATCACAGCACACTATTAAGTATATATTTTGCTTAATGGTCTTGTTTTGTTACCTGTATAAACTTAATGAAATTAAGAATAATTGTTTTGGTCACTGCTATATTCTAAGCCCAGCGCAAACCCAAATCCAAACTCACCATCATCAAGTCAACTGTGATTCATCTCACTTTGGGACCCTAGAGGAGAGAGTAGAACTGCTCCATATGAGTTTCCGAGATTGTAATTCCTAAGGATGAGGAGTGGAAAGCCTCATCCTTCGCCTGCAGAGTAGCTGGTGGTTTTGAACTGATAAGCTCACAGCAGCCCAACTTGAAACTCACAAGATCATCATTGTTTGTAAGCCCAGCACAGAAAGTTAAATTAGTGATTTAATATTCATGAATTTTTCCAATCAATATTTAATTAATTCAACAACTTTTAAAGTTCCCTGTGTCTATCAGGAAGTCTAATAAAATTGCAGAATTAATTACATAGTCATAGAATAAATTCATGAATATTTAATCATATTTTCAATATTCAGTACATAGGAAGCAAGGTTGTTATTTACTACATACAGTATTAAATAACAGTATTGGTTACAATATGACATGTTTTATATGAATTGAGATGGCTCAGTAGTAGAATTCCTACTGTGTTAGTCCCAGTAGACTAGAGAAACAAATTCATAGACAGGCATATAAATGTAAAGGTAAGATTTATATAAAAGAGGAATGAAGCATTGAGAAAACATCCCAACCCAGTCCAGTTCAAAGTCATAAGCCCAATATTAGCCCACATGCCTGATACCAGTCTATAATGTCTCCTTCCAACCCATGAAGTCACAGGCCAGTGGGTACAGAGTCCTGGTGCTAGCAGGGGTCTCCCCATGGCTCCTCACTTCCAGGGCTCAGGGTCCATCAACAGCATCCAGTGGTGGTAGAAGCAACTCAGTGCTGGCAAGGATCTCCACGTGGCCTCTCCAGCTTCAAAGGTCTGGTTCCATCAGGGTAAGGCCATGTGGCTTCTCCTTCGGCTCCTCCAGTTCCTTGGACAATGCCATCTTGTCTTGTTAGTAGTTCATCATCTTGGAGAATGACTCCCAGAGAGAATTCTCTTCTGAGAATTCTCAGGAGAAAGCCATGCCCATAAAGAGGCCTCATCGGCTGCTCATTGGCTATCTCTAGATTAACAGGCTAGACTCCACCCCTACATGAAATTGACATCATGAATACATGATCATCACAGCTACCTTCCATGTAGGGGCTCTTTCTGGGTTTGAGCACCTCAAGCACAGCCACTACACCCAGGAGTGAGAAGAACTATGTGTTGCTATAATACTGAACATGTTTCATTGGTGTGTTCCAGACCAACAGATATTAAGAAGAAACACTGAATGATCTATTTCCTACAGAAATCAAACAAACAAAAAACCCAGGCAATATGAACCCTGTGGTGATCCACAGTCTAATCACCCTGCATTGTGTCACGATGAGTTGACGATCAACTTTATGCCATTTAATGAGGTCTTTATAGTATTGTTTTTCACCTGACACTGTGTTCCATTTCTATGAGAAAAAAATAGTTTTCTAAATGATTTCCCATAATTCTATCAGGAGTCCAGGTGGCCTGAGAGATAAATAAGTTTTCAGATACCTACATAATAGTCAGTAGTTAAAAACATCGACATTCACTCAAAGAATCTGACTTTCTTTCATTGAACAAAATGTGTCCTAAATGGGGCACAAGAGAATTCTTGTTGTGAATCTTAGTAATTAGTCTGTGCTTGAAATCGATCTAGGTGCTAGACTGCTTTATAACAAGACTTTAAGGATTATGATGATTTTTAAGTAAACTTTGAACAATTTTCTCATCAATGTAAATAATTAATTGGTTAAATAAAATAATATGTTTTATTTGGTATTAGTAAACTAAAGATTAGCCACAGTCTTATAGATATTATTTAAAATATCAGTTTGCTTGTTTTTTAGAGGTAAACATAACCTTGTGTAACCTACATTTCATTCATAAAATTTGAAAAAAGAAGTCTAAAAACAATGGAAACAAAACAAAAATCCACTGCCATCAGGTGGATGTTGACTCAAAGGGACCACAGTAGATCAGGGTAGAACTGTCCCTGTGAATGTCCAGACTACAAAGTGTCACAATAGTAGAGAGCCCCCTGTGTCTTCCACGAAACTGCTGGTGGTATTGAACCGCTGACCATACCATTAGCCCCGACACGCATAACTTCTCTAGCTGCAGGACTCTTCATAGTCAAGATGCTATGAAAATAACTGTGCTGCCTCTCAGTGGGAGGTAGTGCAGAAACTATTTGAACAAAGATTTTTGTTCATGCTTTAAAAATGGCTTGCATGTGTATTTGAAAACATGAATGAAATAAATGATTATCTCCTGGTTACTTGCACTATAATGTATTCCCATGCCTATTGTAAATGTTTGTTTATTTTTCAAAGTTTTGAGTGACTATCTCTCCAGGAAAATATCACTTCTATATTGATTTGACGCATACCATATTGCCACACATATTCAAAGACTAGTACGTCACTGCCATTTTCTTAGGATTAAATTCTTTATTTTGATAAAGCTGTCCAACCTGAGAAAAATTTAAGTATTCCTTTTAGGCTGCTGTATTGAATGAACTGTTAAATTAGAATGGCAATTTCAAATATTTATCGGTATGTGCAGCATTTGCCCTAACATTAATTTCAGAGAGTGTTGTGATATCATATTAGCTGCATACTACAGCTCTCATCCTACACCTCTGAGGGGAATTTTCTGTCTCAGCAACAGTTACTGTCTTCCTTTAGATTTTGAAATAAAATGATGAAACATACTTTTAAGTAAACTTCCATAGTTTCTTTCCAAAATGCTGGGAACAATAATTACGGACTTTTTTAGTAGGTGCGATGGGGCATCAAGAAGTTTGTGTAAAAATGGAAGTAACAGAAAATGGCCTTTTTTCATGGAATTTTTGAATCCCTCTCATGAATAAGAATAAAATAACGAGCATATGATTTTGTCTCAAAAACGAAGAATCTTAATGTCTAAATTTTATATGATATGGAGTTTTTCTTCAGGAGGAGAAACTATAAATTTCATTTAAATTTTCCTTTTTTGGGGGGAAGGCAGTGCATCACTGTCCTCTGGTGGTCGTGAGAGCTACCCAGCGCTGCTCCTGAGAGCCGCCGCTGGATTTGAACTGCCAAGCCCGCGGGCTGCAGCCCTGCACTCAACCACTTAATGCCACCAGGGCTCAGCTATTTAAATAATTTATAGTGGGAATACCAAAGAGAGAATCTCTTAAGAAGTGATTATATATTATTTTTAATTTATTGATAGTAGATGAATTCATGTTTATACATTTTATCAGAATTCAGAGATAAAGCACCAATGAAATAAGATAATTTAAAACGTTTTGGAAAGCCACTATGCTTTTTAATATTGTCTAGTAGTGACAGTCACTTTTGGATTTGGTTTCCTTAAATATCCAGTGTGCTTCTCTATTGCTTTTAGTTTTCATTTTTATTAATTTATTTAGTAAAGTGTTTATTGATTTCTTAAGGGGAGGCTGATTCCCTTTCATGCCTGCTTCACCCACAGGGCTTTACATTTTCCAAAAAATGGGCTTTTGTGGTAATTTTTGTGTAATAATAGTTTTATAATAAATATTATAGAATAAGTGAATGAACACGTAAATGAAGTTTTTTCCATAAATGGAGAATTAAAGGATTATAAATTTGGTACACAGAATTAGAAATGAGAAAAGAGCATTTTCGGAATAATGACAATCATCAAAATTTAGTAATAGTAATGATTATTGCTATATAGAGATTTTTTCTTAATAGTGCTGGTACTTTAATGGCATCATCAAGTTTTGAGTAGCTGTGATGTGCATGATATTTTATTAGGTACGATAATGAATAACTGTGGTCATATTCTTGAGACAATTCTAACAATTACATTGTCTTTAATTGAATTTCTGGAGGGAATATTAAAGAGCTGTGAATTCTTTAAATGACAAAGTTATATTCTTATTCTTTACATGGTATGGATGATGAGATGAATATTGCAGGCCAGTAGAATTTTTCCCAAGACAAAGAACAATGATCATCCTGAAGAGATATGCGGTGTTGAGAACTTCTAACCGAAGTTGGAGATTCAAAACTCACTGCCTTTGAGTTAATGACATCTTACATTGAGCCTATAGGACATAGTAGGGTGGCCCCTGTAGGTTTCCAAAGCTGTCACTGCTTAAGGGAATATTAAACTTCACCTTTCTCCCCAGGAGTGGCTGGTCCTTTTGAACTGCTGACCTTGAGGTGAGCATCCTATTGCATAACTGCTGTACCACCCTGGGTGCAGAGGTAGAGGAAGAGAAGAAGAAGGACAGATAAATGGGAGAAAGGAGGAAGAAGAAGAGGAAGGAGAGGATGAGGAAGAAGAAGAAAGAGAAAGGAGGAGTAGAAACTTTGCCATTGAGTTGGCTTACCTTTGAGCTCTGCCTGCTAGAAGTTAATTGAATGCATTATATGACTAAGAAGCCAAGCTTATCCTTTTAAACACAAAATCTATTTTTCATTAGCTCCTCTGAAACTAACCCATGAGTCAATACTTTGGAAAATAGAAAAGGCTTAGAAGAGGCTTTCAGTAAACCCCAGGTTTTGATGTTCAAGAACATATGGGATAAACTAGCAAAAACAAACAGAAATTATATCATATATCACAGGACTTCAAAAGTCCATGGTAAAATCCAGTATCTTCCTTTTCGATGAACATTTCGAAACCCTCATGGGCATATAACCATGTTTCTACTGAATTCCAAGAATCTTTTTGAGCTCTAATATCAGTTCCCCTTTCTCCCATCCTTTCTTCACCAGGAATGCTTGTTTTATATTATATATTATTATTTTTATTTTAGCTGTGTATTACACCATCCAATATATCCATTCACCTACATTTCTGTTATTCGTTCTACTTGAGTTATCACTGATCACACAGTCTGGTTTGATTCTCCTTTGTGATCTTATTTACTTCCCTGCCAGATGGTCACTTGTTTAACTTCAAGCCTTAAAGTCCCCAGGAGCTATATATTTTAATAACCAGGCACCTTGAGCTTTATTCACCATTTCCCCACCGATTAGAAAAAGTTCCAAAAGAAAGAAAATGTTTGAAACTGATGGTGATAGTAATTGTATCATTATGCTTGATATATTTAATAATGAATTGTTAATATATATAAGAGCTTCCAATACATGATTAATAATAAAAAATTATCTTCAGTAACTATACAAACCCTGAGTACACATGATATCAAATCTAATATTACATCTTCTTCAAATTTAAACACCATGTCTACTACAATTCTTGGAGCTCTCCAGCAAGACAGTCTCCTGCCAAAACTGTGTAGAAATGTAGAACAGTGATCTTAGGAACTATTAGAATTAATTGAGAAGCAAATTTTCCTTATTGTTTCTCTCATGAATATTTTCATCTATATAGTTAAAGTTTTGATTAATGCTTGTAAGATTTTTCCTATGCAATTTTAATTTTGGAGGGTGGGAAATGTATGCAACAAAACATAAACCAATTCCACAATTTCTACATATACAATTCAGTTACATTGATAATATCCTTCTAATTGTACAATAGTTCTCAGGATCCATTCCTAAATATTGACCACCATTAAGGTAGATGCACAGTTGCTTAACCTTATTGTTTAACTTTTTTGGGGGGTTATTTGGGGGGCATCACTGCCCTCTGGTGGTGGGAGTAGGAGGCCGAGTCTTTGCTCATGTGGAGCTGAATTGAACCTCCATCCCAGTGGGCCTCAGTCCCACACACAACCACTACACCACCAGGGCTCAGCCCTAACTTTTTTTCAGTTATGATTGTCATTTGTTTCTTAATTCTTCAAAAGAGCACATGATTATGGTAATCACGTTTTAAAATTAGGTTAACCAGTTACTTGGTTTGACGATAACTATTTTGTCGTAAACTTATGGATAATTACATGAAGGTAGTAGAGTTATTATTATTGTTATTGTTGTTGTTGTTTTGGAGGAGGGAAGGGTGTGGAGATAAGGTTTGAACCAGAATTGTCAACTTCAGAAGATCTATAGTTCATCAGAATTTGAAATTCTATCCCATATTTTTCTTCCATTTTGGGCATTATTCTTTTACAAGATCTTTGATCAGAGTGTATGTACTGTAGTGTTACAGGCTATCATCCAGTTCATGTCATCTCGTGACAAACAAAACGTTCTTCATGGACATAATTAGCCACCCTTAGCCTTGTGCTTATCAAATTCCTGACTCAACTCTTGACTGTTCTTTGGACAAAAACAATTGCTGTGGTATGCTTAGCTATTGAAAAGATTTTGAGATGACACTACAAGTGATGAGATAGAAGAGTAACACTGAAAAGCTGTTGGATAGAACTGTAGTTAGCTTGGAATTTAGCATCTTATCATTTGTTGTTACTCTTGACTCATTCTAACTTTAATTTTTATTATTTTCTGTGATCATTTCCATTGGAAAAAAATTTTTGTAAGCAGTTTATCTACTTGTAAAATTCAATAGTTCTATCATTTCAAGAGAGTTGTACAATTATCATCTCATTCAATTCTAGAACAAATTCTTCATCCTGGTACTCACTGTTATTCATGTACATTTTTTAATTGTGGCAAAAATATACACAACAAATATTTACCAATTCAACAACATCCATCTGTATAATTCAGTGCCATTTATTGTACTCATTGTGCACTAACATTATTGATATTCTTTTCTGAATTATTCCATCACCATTAACATAAATTCAATATCTTTTAAGCCTTTGTCCATGGCAACCATTGGTCAAGTTTGGTTTCTTTTGTTTGTTCAGTAGCTTTTTTGGTACAATATTCACATATCATACACTACCATGGTTAAATGGCTTTAAAAACAAGTCATATGTATATATATCATTATCATCATCATCATCGTCATCATCATCATCATAAATTCTACTACTCTCTCCTGCCTTCATTGTTTACTTCCCACATGCCCTCACCCTCTTTACCCACTATCCCTTTTCCACAACCCTGAGAAACCATTGCATCAATTAATGTCTCTTTCACCAACTCCTATGCTTCACATTCTGGAAAACTGACAGAAACAGTAAGAAACAAAGCAAAAAAAAAAAACCAGGAAAATAATAATTCAAAATTAAAATACAAGTAAAGCATAATAAAGAAAATACTACCATCAGTATTTTAGATGACAGAGATTTTTTTTTTCCTGGATCACTTGAGAGATACTTCAGCCCAGAGCAAATTCATGTTGGGTAAAGAGGAAAGGCAACTAGAGGGAGGGAGAAGAAAGAGGTAATTCATTACAAGATTGGACATACAGCACCCCTCCCCAGGGGGGACAAATAACAGAAATGTGAGTGAAGGGAGACAACAGTCAGTGTAAGATATGAAATAATAATAACAATATAATCCTTAAGAATTCCTGAGGGTGGGAAGATGGGGGAAGGAGGAGGAAAAAGAGGAGGTTATACTAAAGGCTGAAGTAGAACAGGCTTTGGAAATGATCATGGAAACATGTACAAATATACTTGAAACAATTGATATGGCTGAGCCCCGGTGGCATAGAGGTTGTGCGTGGGTCTGCGGCCCACTGGGATGGAGGTTCAATTGCAGCTCCACAAGAACAAAGGCTGCGCCTCCTACCCCCACCACCAGAGGGCAGTGATGCCCCCCCCCAAAAAAAAGACAATTGATACATGGAATGTTATAAGAGATGTAAGAGCCCACAATAGAATGATCTAAAGAAAAAGTAGGAGGGAAAATAACCAAGTATCATATTATTCTATGGTTTTATCTACCAAAGCCAAGTTTACAGTAATCTCTAGTAATCAAACTGTGCAGGCCTTTGCCTGTGGTTAGAGGGGATCTGCCAGAGACTTACTCTGACTAGATAGCTAGTCTGCTTAAGGACTTTGGACTCTCACTGCCCACTGTCACTTCTCACAAACTGGACATTCAAAATTTAAGCTCTTGTACTTTTCTCTATCATGCTTGGATTTTGTTATCATCTTTGTTTTTTCCATGTGGACTTTGTTGACTCCTCACTTAGATGGCTACTCTTTTGAATGTCACCCTTTAAGACCCCAGACACTATTCCAATTGATAGCGGAATACCATTTTCTTTATTCACTGCACTGTGCTGTAACACTCTTATCTTTGATGATCATTCATGAAAGTGAATATGAAGCATGTTATAACAATTAATTCTCCTGGGATGAGGGCTACAATTATGTGGGAGCCCAGAACCCATCTGCTTGTCAATGAGTTATGAATAAATCTGGTTTACTTTGGCAGTTTTATTAAGATAAAACTCAACAAGATAAAAAACAATCAAAAAGAAAGAGAAAATGAAAACATTGTCAACTCTCCACCCAGGCTATAAGATGATTGCATTCATTTGAAATTTTTCTCTTTCATATTGTTGTTTGGATTTTTTTGTAATTTTCAAATGTTTTCTGTGAAACCCAGGATAGAAAAAATCTATAGACACAGTAATTGGATTAATAGTTTCTCAGGGTTATGAGAAACTAAGGGAGGTTCAGAGGAAATGTGGAGCTAATAAGAATGAGTTTAAGAAAGTAGAAAATGCTGTAAAATCTATTGTGGAGATTATTACACAACTCTTTAAAATATCACACAATTGAGTTGTATATTGTCTGCTAACCAGTCTGCTAAAACAAAGGTAAGTTAGTATGAAAAATATTAGAATGATAATTATGATGTTGCATCAAATTATGCCTTAAAATTTCTAATTCAGGAAAACAAATTCCATGAGATGTTCACTTGTACACAAACATTATCAGCAATTGTTATCTTGTTGTTGTTATGAAAACATGTTTAACGCAGTCTTTACCAATTTAACATTTTTTAGGATACATAGGATATTACTATATAGTAATATCAATTACACTAATTATTTCTCAAAGCTATTGCTTTTAATTAATGGCAGTTTTTCCATCACCTTAAACAAAACCTCATTTCCTGCAACCCCTTCTCCTCTCACCACTAATAATAATATATTTTTGGTTCATTTCATATATATCAGATCATAATACAGTAAATTCTTTTGTGACTTATTACACTCAGCATTATATCTGACTTTGTGGTACCCCATTGTATCTATGTACTGCATTTTATTTATCCATTCATATATTGATGGACATGTCTAAACATGTATAAACTGTATACATGTTTTGACTACTGTGACTACAACTGTAATAAACATTGGGGTACATGTCTGAATAACTCATTTTAAATCTTTGGGTAAATAATTAGGAGTGTAGTTGGTAGGTCTTGTGGTATTTATATTTTTAGTTCTTTGAATTCTTGTAGTATTGGAAGCAGACAGATAACATAGGTTTATGAGAGTAGTGGTAAATGGAATGTCCTACATAAAGGCTCCCCAAATTCTCTTTTTAAAACCCTTTCTTGAGGGATTCAGTGGTGGTGTTGGTTGGCCAGTAAAATGGGGATGTCAAGAAGTCTGAGAAGGAAAAAATATATGTTTTGACACTGATTTGTGGTAGCAATTACACCATACTGCTTGATGTAATTAAGACCATGAAATGATATATGTATCAACTTCCAATTTTAAAAGATAAACTAACTTATTTTCTTAAGAGATTGATTACTTATTAGATAACTGAATTTGAAGCTTATAAATTTATAAAAATAAAATTTTGATGATTTGATAATTTTATGCCCTAAAATAGTCGAATAATGTAGGAGAAATATAAAGATATTTAAACATTTTCCAAATGGAAGTAATGCAATCCGTTGCTTTCTTTTATGATGAATAATTTGTTTTCAGTATGCTGGCTTGAGATGATAAGGTTCTAGATTTTTATAAGCATTTTATGAAATGTTTAAGTGGCAATAATTCAGCTAGCTTTACCATCCACTGGCTAGTATAAACATCACTCTATTGACACATTTTAAAGGCACAACTGGGATGCAGTGTGGTGTGTGCATTCTTGTGCTATGGTTTACTAGTACATCTGTATCATTTTTCCCAGTAGGAAATAACAGGATGTTGCTGTATAATTTTTTATTACTATATAATAAAATAAAGCCATAATAAATAGCATCTAAGCAAATAAAGTTGATTGTACTGAATTCATTTTGTCTTCATCACTTAGGCTTTTAAGTACTGGTATATCCTAAATTGGCTTAATTGGATCATGTTGCATTTGACTTTATTTGAATGCTGTGGGGAGATACTGTATTTTTCTATTAGCTATGCAATATTTAAGGAATATTTTAGCAAATTTGTTTTATGTTTTACCTTGTACCCAGAACATAGGCTGTCCAGAGGTTTACCTAGAGTGTGCCTTGATTAATTGCATTGGCTTATTAGATAATTTTGCTTAAATTGTGGTTTATAGTGGTTTTATTTATTTGTGATTTATAATGAAAGCAACATTGGAATATTAGGCACTCCAAACAGTTTTACATAATAGGTGAGATTTTGCCAGCGTTGCTAAAAATGAATTTGGAGAGTTAAAAAATTATGTCTGCTAAGCAGTTTTTGAAACATCTTTTCTACTTCTATCTCAGGAACAATTTATCTTTGATCTTTTTTTATTATAGTAACCATAACAAGCCAGCTTTAGAGCTATAATAATCATGTAGAAGAAAATATGAGGAAATTAAAAAATTTTATGGGAAGATGAAATTAAAATATAAAAATAAATGCATAAACTTCATTTCTCAGCTAAAGTTCCATCAAGTTCAAATCATCAAGGTCAGACCATCCATGTAGTTCATCCCTAAAGAATTGAGAGTCCTTGTAATCTGTGTCAGTGTAATCTTTTCTGCATTCTTTGAAGAAGTGAAAGATACCCTTTAAAGGTTTTGGAGTGTTTTTTTTTAATATTTGGAAACAATATGTAGTCAGAGGAGCCAAATCAGGGGAGTACTTAGTAATTTCCCATTGAAGCTCACTCAGTGACCCTGGTTTGATGAGGGAAATGAAAATAAGAATTAGTTTGTCTTGATAGAGGGATTTTTTATAAATCAAGTTCATTAGATTTCTGTGCAATGTGACTTCATTTTTCAAATGTATTTCTGAATTAGGGACTATATATGTTCTGAGCGCCTGGTGTTGCCATTACAGACAAATTATTCATTACTGTTTAAAATAAAGCACATGTTTATTAAGACCTCAGTGCTGAAGGTTTTGTGCTTGTAATCTTACAGAAATTGAGAAATGAGCTTCATAGATGAAGGACAAGCTATGTAGGAATTGTACTGCAAAAAGGTGCAGAAAGCAGAGCAGCACTGTATTGGAAAGATGCTATTTGATAAGTGAAATAATCTGACTTAATCCGGAGTCTAATTCCCGCCCATTGCCCACTCCAGTTGTAGAGAAGCATTTCTCTATTTTCTTTTTTCTGCTTTTTAATCCCACAATCTGCCCCCTGCACAGTTGGATCATCCCCAGAACTCTTTGGCAAAGGTCACTTATCAGAACCTTTTAAACTTTAGTTAGAATACATTTATTGATTTTATTTAATGACCAGAGAAATGAGGGTTTTTGGAAAAAGCTCATCTAAGCTTCAGTGTCTGTCTGGGCAGTGTAAACTATTTTAAACCTCTGAGAACACTTCATTAACCACAAACTTCTTAGATTTAGAAAACTTTGTGGAGATTCTGACATCCTGTGTTTTCCTTGGAATTGCTATCAGCTGACATTATGGTCATAGACTAGGGGCAAAAGAATCGTTTTCCTTCTACTGAAAATGTACAAGCATATAAATATTAAATAACAAAATTGTACATTTGTAGACAATTTATCACACAACAACTTTACTAGGCTAATTTTCTTTATATGGAATGACTGAGAATTATTGGTTTTATAGTTTTAATATACTATAAAGGAAGCATACATTTTTATGGTCCAAAATCTTGGTTATTATGGACAGTGTAATGTATTTTCAAATGAAAACCTTCAGATTTTAAATTCACTTCCTTTTATATTTTCTATGGCTCTAATATATAATGACAAGATTTAGAACATTCATAATGTTCGATAATTCTCATGTGAGTCAGTAATGTTACCACTCACTTTGTAATTAATTGTGGTTGATTTTTCTCCCAGCACCCATGCATCTGGTTAGGTCCTGGTATATCGTTCTCTGGTATAAAAAGAAAGGAAAAGTAACTATTTACTTTGTATTGCATTTAAAAATGATTTCGTATATTTAAAAAAAACAGAGAGAACATCAAACCCACTGCCAAGGTGGCAAGGACAACTCACAGCACCCCTACAGGATTGAGTACAAGTGCTTCATAGAGGTTCAGAGGCTGCAGCTCTGGATGATGGAAGGCAGTCTCATCTTTCTCCTGGTGATGGACTGGTCAGAGTGAACTTTCCATCCTTCTTGGTACAGCCTAACACTTAACCTATTGGTCTACCGAAGTTCCATTTTCTGTGTAGACATATTTTAAATAGGGGACATCAATATCTATGCAACCTTGCAAAATGCATTTACTACAAAGGATAAAGTGGCTATATTTTTCTCTTTGCATAATCATTTTAAAATTTTAAACAATTAGAACTTTAAAATTCATGCTAAAAGAAAAAGCAGCAATCACTTTTCATATATATATATATATATATATATATATATACACATATATATACACACACATACACACACAACATAGTTTTATTTTTGAATTGTTCCCTTCACAGGAGCAGAGAAGGGCTATGATATAAGAGCAGGTACCAATCTGGAAGGGGATGCTCTCCCTCTCTGACTGGCCAGGGTCCAGGTCACCTTTCCCCCTGGGCCTCCAGAGATTCCATGGGAGGCTCCTTGGGAGGTTAGAGATTGCTTCCTCTTGGTGGTCGCCAGTTTCAGGAAGCTCAGTCCTGCCTGGTGTCTGCTGTGCCTGCTGCTGGTGACACCTGCAGGCAGGCAGGCAGACTCAGGCCTATGGGCTCAAGTTCACATCCTAGGAGAACAATTCCGGGGAGAATTCTGCAGAGAGCCGTTGAACCAGGGAGCCTTCAGTGGGATGAGCTTCTTGTTGGGAGCCTACTGCACTGAATGTTGGGTCTGGCGCACTGGAATCCTTTGTTCTCCTGCGTTGACTGTCTCTTGGGAGCCTGGCGGTGGATCAGGAGCCTGACTGGGGGTGGCTTCCCCGCTCTCGCATTTGCTGGGGGGACCAGAGGAAGGTCCCCAAAGCAGCAGTAGCCTCCTATCAGGTAGTAAGTTTCCCCATGCCAGGAAACTTGAGTTTCTTCAGATCCGCAGTAGAGGGCATAGTAGCACCCGGGGGTCAAGAAGTGAATGGACACCACTGTAGCTGGTGCCGCAGGTCTTGGTGAGCAGAAGGAAGACATGAGTTGTTCAGAGCTGCCACAGAGAGCCTGTTTAGGATACTCAGCAAGCAGAGATGGTTTGGCAGAACCTTCTGGAGAACCACAGCCAGGACTCTCTGCCTCCTGTAGTAGAGTTTAAAGTGGGAGCACCTGGTTTCTAGGAGGTGAAGTGAGCCAGTGAAAGCTTGCAATCCATTTGAAGAGAGGATGAAACCTCCAGTCCACTTGTTCATACATTTTCACAGTTAATTCTGTTTAATTTAGTATTTGTAATTTTCTATTAGCATTTTCAACACAATATTTTCTTTCTTGACTCCTTCATGTTTTAAGCAATGTCTATTATTATTACTATTATTTTCTTCCAAAAAAATTGTTTATTGTGGATGCGGTGAAGGTTACAGAGCAGAACATTGGTTTAAAAGTCAACAATTCATACGTACTTTGTTTCATTGCATCCACTGTAATTCCCTCAATAAAAGATGACTATCGCAGCATCCTGTGTTTCTTCTTTCCTTTCCCTTCCTTTCCTCACCTTTCTGAACTTTGTCCCTGTGTAAAACTTGTCTTGGATCTCAAATGGTTGATTATTCGGAGATGTGTATATCTCACTAATACTATTGTTCTCTCTCTTATTTGACTGAAAACTGAGCTGGAACTGTGAGTTCAGTTCCAGACCTGGGTTGTAAGTAGGAAATATTGTCTTGGGTTACTTCTAATCTCAATCCACCCACACATCTGCTCAGTCCTGATTTTGAGTTTTGTTCCACATTTTTGTGCCACTTGATTTGGGACTTTCTCGTGTGATCTCTTGTAGAGCAGGTGAGAGTGGTTGCCTGGGGCACCATCTGCTATATCCTACAGGGTCTTCTTTTTTGCTGATTTTCTACTTAATTTTAATTTTTTAACAGTTTTAATAGCCTTTCATTCACATGTCATATAGTTCCATAATTCAATCATATCAAGTAGAGTATTAAAATTCTCACCACAGTCAATTCTAGAACACTGTCTTCTTCCATGTACTCATTTTTATTCCTCGAATATTTTTCATTTTTTAAGAGTTTTATTAACACTTCATCCATATGTCATATAATTCAAGAATTCTAGAACAGCCTTCCTTGTATTCATTGTTGTTCATGTTATTATTTATTTTCCTAATTGGGGCAAAGTTATAGACAACAAAATATTCTTCAATTCAAAAACTTCTACATGTGTAAATCAATGCCATTGATTATATTGCTTATGTTGCACAGTTAATTGAGATATCAATTATTTATATCATTTCCCAAATTACCACCATCATTAACATAGACTCAATACTCCGTAAGAAGCAACACATTCTCCTTCACCCGTGGTAAGCATTGGTTAAGTTGGGTTTATTTTTCATTTATTTTTTAGTGGTTTTCATGATGTGGTACTCACACATTGTGCACCTCCATGGATATATCCCCCTTAAAAAGAGTTGCATACATGTCATTAATAATCAGTTCTGTTGCTTCTCCTCCCAACTGCATTCGCTATTTTTTACCTAACTCCCCTCACCATCTCCATCTCAACCTCAAATATTTATTATTTATCATTGCTGAATTTCTACTGAAATTGAAGCGAAAGAATATTAATATGATTCATTTTTCCATTAAAACTTATTAAGTATGAGGTGATTATTACACTGTGTGTGGAAACACATTGCTTTGAACATTTTTCATATAGTATGAAAATTATGTACTTTTTAACATTTGGTATCTCATGATATGTGGGGTGGGTTTTATAGCATGTTACAATAGAAAGTGATCATTTAATGTGTAATGAGTAGACACAATCTATTATCAAAGAAAGAAGCTTAGTAACTCTCATTATTATAGAAGTTGGAAAGCCATGATTAGTATGCAAATATGTGATAATTATAGTCATAACAGCCATTTATGAGGGGTGAAAACACAAGATAAATTACATGATTGCTTTTTATATTGATAATTTAAAAATAATCTTCAAGCATATAATGAAAAAATAAAGGCATCGCTGAGGAAATAATCTTCCTGGAAGCTTACCAAATCTGTGGGTTAAAGAACTGGAGTGCTGATGACTTCCAATGCAGAAGTGGTAAAAGAAGAGCTGAAATGTTTGTTAATCATCATGAATCCATCATGTGCACAAAGAATTTCTGTTGCAAATGGAATTCTTTTCTAGTTCCTTGTTCATGCCTTCATCAGATGCATCTAAAGTATATTTAACTATCTTTTCACAGATCGTAGGTAGTTTTTTTTTTTAATTTCCTTTACATCATAGACTATTAGAACTCATTCTGATGATGGTAAATCAGCAGCAGGTCTTATGTTCTCTCTTATCTATGCCACATAACAATAACTGTGCACCTTACATATAAGAACACAGCTCATGGATCTTCAATCAGTCCTAGATCAAACTTCAGGCAGGTACTTCAGAGTATGAACATCTTCACTTGGTAACTTACGTCATTTGGGAATCCATATAGAATTATGTCTTGTTTCTCTGGCTAGGACTTCTAATAAAATATTGAAAAATATAATGGTATACCCTAGTTTTGTTCCCAATTTCAACCGAAACTGAAGTCTTTCTCCATTACATAGGATACTAGATACCGTTTTTCATGGTCTAAAAGATACTGTAGACTCTCCCATCTATAAGGATCTTAGGTTTTATGAAATGTTTCTCCATTCATAAGCAGGATCTGTGGTTCTTTTCCTTTGTTCTGTTGATGTCATCTATTTCATTGATTGATTTTCTATTATTGAGTCATCCCTGCATTCTGGAGATGAATTCTACTTGGTTACATTGTATGTCTTTTTAAATATGCTTTTAGATTCTCTTAGCTAGTATCATGTTCATGACTGTGGTGTCTTTATTTATAAGAGATACTAGTCTTCTTTTTTTTTCATTTTGCTATCTTTAGTTTGCATATCAAGGTTATATTTGCTCCATATAAAGATTTAGGTAGTAGACTTATTTTCTAACATTTGGGAGAGTTTAAATAGTTGGCATAATTGGCATTATTCATTTTTTGTAGAATACTCAGTGAAACCAGTTGGTCTAGGAAATTTGTCATGGAGGAAGGGATGTTTGATAGCTGATTTAATATCATCATTTGTTATAGGTCCAATAGAACTTTCTGTTTTCTCCTGAGTTAGTTCAGGTAGGTTGTGTGTTTTTCAGAATTTGTTCATTTTGTATAATTTATCCAGTTTGTTACCACACAGTGATTCATAATAATTCTGTCTATTCTTTCCAATTGTGAACTCAAACTGTACTTGTCCTTTCTCACACCTTCTCCAGGTGTTTCTATTCATTGTTATACTTAAAACGTACACAAACTTTGCAATAAAAAAAGCAGTTTAGAACCAGAGCATTTCCCTCTTATTTGTAATATCTAGGGTAAATTATATTAATTGGTAGAACATTGATTTGTACAGAATATGTGATTGATAATAATAAAAGCAAAACATAAGCAGATTCCATTTTCATTTAAAATATACCACGTTTTACACCCTACATTTGGTGTTTTGCTTCAATGGTCACTTTACTTAAAGTTATTTTTCTTAGCCTTTACTTAATGACTTATATAAAGTCATTTACTTAAATAAAATTTACTAATAGCCAAATACATTCAGTATATTACTTTCTGGTGATAGAATAGCCTCATTTGATATGATCCCCTTTACTTCCCTTGTCCTAATTTCCTTCCTTCAATCTGTCATCATCCTGTTCTTTACCCAAGCTTGGCTGTCTTTTCCTCAGGAGGCTAAATTACCATATGTAAGCTTGTTCTTTAGTCTGAGATGTCTGCTGACTCTTAAGTGCCATAAGTGGGTATAATTGAGTGAAGCACTGAGATGTTGAATAGCCAGGCTGTAAATGTAAAAAACTTCTCTGCTCTTGGGTATAAAAAGCAAACAAAATCTATAAAGATAGCAATGCAAACATGTTTCAAAACATATATGATGGTGTATTGTGTGTTTTTGTGTATTTGTGTCTCATTTAATATGAGCAAAATATAGTGAGCTTATAATGAAATGTAGCAGTAATTTTAAAGATATTAATATTTTGTTCACTCTGTCAGTCTTGTTAGTTTCTTAGGTTAAGTAAACCCACTCTCAATTCTCCTTTATGGGGGCTACATAGGAGAAATTAGAACTAAACTGTAGCGTTTCCTAGGCTGCAAATCTTGTAGGCTATAGGTAAACCTTTCTCTGTGTTCTCTAGTTAAGGGCAATGTGAAAAGGAAGAAGGAATAGTGCATTCTCATTGCATTAGAGAAATGTCCAAATAGAAGACATTAGGGGATATTTGATTACTTCTGTCTGGGCTGGAGTAGGTCATGTGATATGAGGGGAGAATGTCATAATACTTTCTCAGTGGTAGAAAGAACAACTAAAGTGTGATAATCCCTGTAGGCAATATTGTGCTATCATTACTAATGACTAAGATGTAGAGCATTTAAAATATGGGATTTTCCTGTTTTTAAACAAAAAGAAGGTATCTTATTTTAATAGCCAATAATTACTGATAGACCTGTTGAAGGAATCATTGCACTGGGAATATCCCAGAAATTGATTAAAAAATGGTATTGAATTTCCTATTCATGTAGTCAAGCTTGCCATTTAAATATGAACTTGGATTGATCTTATATTACAGTGCCTCACTAATTTGTAAAATTTGAATGGATACTCACTATCATGATGAACCAATATGCTTCATGGTTTATTGATTTAATAATTTGATATCCCCCAGACAAAATGATGTGCTTCTATAGCCAATCACAGGTCCCTGTTGGCACTGTGATTAAATACTCATTTCTGGCTAAAAGGTTATCAGTTCAAACTCATCAACCAGTTTGAAGAAGGAAGTTATGGTAGTCTGACTCCTTTAATGTGTATAGCTTTGAAGACTCCAAATGGCAGTTCTACTCTATGTGTCAGGGAGGCTATGAGTGGGGGCCCACATGAGGGCAACAGAGTTACATTGCTTATTTGTTGATTTTTTTAAAGTAAAATTGTGTTTTTAAATTTATATTTGCTATAGCTGTTTATAATAAATTTCACTGTAAAATAGAGTTCAGTTAAAGTTCTATGCTATTTACTTTCACCCCTTATCTAATTGCTTTCTCACTTTGAAAGTTTCTAGACTAGATGGTGGATTTTTGTCATATTTTTGGTAACATAGGCTTCTACTAATACATAATATGTCCAACAGAATATTCAGTATGATCGTGCATTGTTCAGTGCAATAAATGCTTCTATAAAGCTCTTAAACAGACTGTAGAAAATTCCAACTTTGCTATAACCAGTTACAGAAGTATTTTGATACTTTGATGGAAAAATACTTCTAAAGGCAATGTTTTTATGTGTATTTTAGATTTTATTACACACATAAAGACATTGTATTTAAGGCTGAGCCCCAGTGGCATAATGGTTGAGTGTGGGACTGCGGCCCACTGGCTTGGCAGTTCAAATCCAGCAGCAGGTCTCCAGGAGCACGGCTGGGCCTCACACTCCCACCAGAGGGCAGTGATGCCAAAAAGAAAACATTGTCTTTAGAAGTATTTTGAGATATGCAAAATAAAAATATTTTGAAAACATTAAAGAAGGGGAATGAAGGAAATTATAAAAACAATTTTATAAATAAGATTTTAAGATCAAAAGGGGGACCTGTCAGGAGCCCTCCGGCCCAGATATGCTTGACCTGGCTATAGGCCGAATATGCCTGAACTCTGTTGCAGTTTGTTGCCTGGGGTTTGTAGTTTGTCGCCTTTGTAACTGTAAACAGCCCTGGCCTCTGAAGCCAGACTTGCAGCTGTGCTGCCATTCACTTGTTAATTTTGAAGATCACGATATGCTAATTGCCTAAGCTTGCTTGCCCTATAAAACTGGCTTACTTCTCACAAATCAA